>SOPF01028712.1:0-135508 GCA_012979155.1 Hypericum perforatum
CCATCAGATCATCGAGCTTGTCTTCCTCTTGTTGTAACGCCTTGGCTAGTTTCCTCTTGCTGTAGCGACGCCAAGCTGCTTGTATGAAGCATGCTGCCCATGTCCTCCACTGCACTGAGCACCATCTGAAAATATGCTGAATATCCTTGTGATGAAGGCGGCGGCGAAACTGCGAGGCAACTGTCTTTAAGTCATCAGCTACAAGAGCAAAAGCTTCAACTTCTGTCATAGCTTGCACTGTCCTGGTTGATATGGGAAGATTTGAGGAAGATTGAGTATCCAAGGCCCATGTAAGAAGCCCTTCTCCGCAGAAGTCACCAGCTGTCAGATGAACAACATTGAAAAAACCAGTTCTTCCCCCGTTTGTGGTTGCACTCTCTAAATCACCCCTGATGATGAATATCATCTCATCGACCGGATCGCCCTCCCGAATTATGTAACTGTTCTTCGTGTACAACGATGGTCTAAGATAGTCGTAGACCGCATCCAGAATCTGTTCATCCATTTTCATGAACATTGGTACCTATGCAATTTTCACAACCACTTCAGTTAGAACCAGATCGATTAACAGGAGTACAAAAATGATCAAAATACCTACTTTCTTCAAGAGGTTCGCGCACAGGTGACGGTTTATATCTCTCCTGAGATCTTTCGGAAGATTACGAATTAGAGACCTTTCTTCCACACCTCTAGTCTCCTGCCATTTGTATTGTTCGTACCGCCTAATACGCTTTTTCAGCTTGTCGGGCAGCATCCGATGCGACATCCACTGCTCTGCGTCTCGCCTCTTCACTCTCATTTCCTCGATCCTAACTGTTGTCGATTGCAAATACTTCTGCAGCATCAAAAGAAAGAAACTAAATTTTGCTCCTTTTTTACACAAGTTCGAAGAAGAACAAACATTGAACTTAGGATAGATAATGACCTGCATATTGCCAATTAGCAGTGCAAATAAAACCAATCCAATGACAGAGATGAAGACAGCAAAGAGGATCTCGACGTTGAAGGTACTTGTTTTCAGATTTTGGCCAAGAGAGCTAAGATTACGCAGGCCCCACCAAAAACAGTAAAGCATCTTGTTCATAAAATCTGTGCTCTCCACAATATGAGAGTCAAGAGCATCAAAGAAGATCCCAAAGTTAAAGTCGAAGTCTTTGACCTCATCAGGCTGGATAAAAGGGCACGAAACATTAAGAAAGCTGTTGTTCTGTGTCTGTTCTTTTCCACAGTAGAGAAACAAATGATTGCATCCCTGAAGAGCGTGGCACGCCTTTCGCCAGCAGGTATCTTCGCGTTCTATGGATAAGAGGTACCAAATTGATCCAATTATCTGAAAATTTCAAATGTTCAAAGTTGTCAGGAAAACAAATTGCACCAGAATGGTCCAAGAGTTGGATAAGAACTTACATGACTGGCCAGCAAGTACAAGAGAAGATTATAAGCAGCTCCCATCCATGCCAATTCCATCAGTATGCCAGAAGTTCTAGTCACCTCTTCGTAAAGTGGATATATCCGAATGATCCTCGGTATGTACTGGACCAATACTATATACTTTAGCAAGTTCTTTGCTACAAGTGGGACGGGTCCGGTCAATGATGGGATGATGCTCAAAACTACTATCTGCTCAGAACCAGCAAGACTATGAGGTCAGTTACTGAGTATTCAACATGCCAAAGGATTTGAAAGATGAACTAAATTTGAAGTTCTTGTCAAAGCAGAATAAGAGACATCACCTGAGGAAGTGGAAGAATTGCCAGGACATCAACGAAGAAGTAGGAGGTCAAGTATCTTTTAGCTATACCAACAGGATCGTCAACCAGCTCGCGCCTCCCGAACATGCGAGATGACGGGGGAATGTACCCTGTCCGGAATTGAAAGACTATTCGAAGCAAATACACAGCATCGATGAAGGATCGAATGACACAAGCAATAATCTCCAAGTTCTTGTCTAAATCCAAACATTTCTTGTTCTTGTTAATCACCGGGATGTAAAAGAACAGGGGATCCACAGCCAGCGCGAACACGCAGACTAGAACGAATACCTTGTTCCACGTCTGGAGAAACGGGCTCTGTGGATCAAGGACATTGGTATCGCTGCGCGGCTGCTTCACCTGACGCACGAACGATAAGTTAAGCGGTTTCCTCATGCTCCGGAGCCTCTCAGAGCCGGACTCCCACCCCCTCCTAACGGAAACCCACGCCCCGGACACAAAGGGCCTGACTCTCCTCCCGTAGAACCCCTCATCGCCGGAGTACCAGTTTTCTGAGTTGTACGAATTTTCGGATCTCCAGTCTGCGAACCTGAACGACATGCGAACGGAAAAAATACCAACGGTTACTTCAACAACAAGCATCGGAGACAACGAGTTCATAATTACAAACCCGCCCCGATAATCGATGAAAGATTCGTACTTCCAACATGAACATTCGATCATTTTCTGAAGCAGTTTGATGACATATTACGTTCAGAATTCTAAACGGAACGATAAAATCTAAACAGAGAGAGAGCAAAAAAAAAAAAAACCAGCTCATCATCATCATGCTAAGTCAACTCGAAGTCAACATTAACTACAAGACTCATAAAATAGAGAAGCAACCTGGTCCTGAGTTTCTAAGTTAAACAAAACAAGACAGGAGGAAGTGATCAAGGAACCTGACGAACTTGTCTCCCACGGGAGACATCGTGTCTTTATTATTCCTACGGAAGAAGCGTCCAACACTCCTGGGATAGCAAAACGATTTTTTAATATTTAGAGTCGAACGATATCAACTATCGAACAGCTCTATTCGAACGGGAAGCAAGCAAAATGTTTGCTTTCTATGGAGAAGTTACCTGTAGCTCGTAAGTTTGTGTTCTTTGATGTTGCTTTATAAGGAGAAATTATGTGGCCGGTGACGACGAAGAGAGTCTTCGGGGAAAGTACGGAGGGAGAGAAAGTAGAGACACTATTTAAAATAGATAGTTGCTCTTTTTTTCTTCGAGTCATTAATATAATAATATTAATTTTATGGGTACACAAGACTTTATTTAACGAAAAGAATTGGACCAGTTAAATTCACAAAGAAAGAGTCGAGGTCAAACTCATTGCACATAGTCTTCTTCCTTCCTTCTTTCTTTTGATCTTTTATTTGACAAGTCAAAGTCTTCTGTCTCTCTCTACTTGCTTTTTTTTTTCCAGAAGAAAAGAAAAGATGCTTTTATTTGCTTCGGCCTCTGTCTTTGGGCCTCCAATAAATAATAAATGACCCACGAGGCCCCATACGAATAATAAAAATTATAAAATAAATCACCTCGTCTTACAAAGTACATCACTTTAATGTAGATTATTCATAATGTATCTTCTAGATAATGGATAAATTATTCTTACAATTTCATCCCTCTTATTTGGTTCATGTATCATTGGTCGGCAGGTGGATATTATAAGGTCGATGCAGTGGAGATGAGAAGTGTGAAATGTGACTGCCTGCTAAAGATTGGAGTGATGAATTCCATAGGGTTACAAAAATGAAAGGCACCTTTTTCTTTTTTTTATTAAAAAAAGGTGACGAGCTTTTCTTTTCACTGAAACATAAAGCGATGCTCAATAGTCACTTCCTTGCTAGGCGGTTTGGTTTTATTTTGGATATGTTGTCTAAAGAAACAACATGTTGTTTTTTCTGTTTGGTTCTGGTTCTATGTTAAGGTATGTATAATCAAAATAATACATATTGAAGAGAGCAAAACGAGACATTTCGGATTAAGATCTAATAAGAGAGACTCAAAAAATTCTATATATATATATATATATTTTCAATATTGAATTCGCAATTGATACGATAGATGCTATCTTGTAAATGCCCTTTATTTTTGTCAATAGGACAACCGTTTCACAAGAAATGGTGAGATAGAGCAAAGAACGGACTATCCCGAGTAGAAGTTGGTGCGTTAAAGACATTCGTCCCGTCACTCGATTTCACCCAAGCAAATGTAGCAGTCAATTAAATAGCTACTGCACAAGGACTTCCTGTGTGAATTTTGGGAAAATGTTGTCAAGTTCGGCCGAAAAAATACTTCCCAATTATGATGTACCAGGAATTCATTTCTGTGTTTTTGGTTCATGGGTAATCTCAGTTTTGACAAGTATAGATTGGTGGTTGTTGGATCATGTGCCTAGAATTCATTTATGTTGGTTTGGGTCATGGGGAATGTGGGTCAAATTGATGAATTTCTACTTTATATATTATATGTTTTATTTGAAATTATTTGTTCTAGTTAAGGATGGAGAGAGGAAGAGAACGGGGGAGAGAGGAAGAAGGAGAAGGAGAAGGAAAATATTATAATTTCAAAAACTAAAACATATAATATACTCAAAATATAACACCTAACAATATCCAAAGAAAAAGAATAATAACATAAATTTATGTAAATACGAAAAGTGTCAGAATAATTTACCTTTAGATCATTTATGCCAACTTGTTCATCCTGTCAATTCCATGGGACGATTTAAAAAGCAACACGCACTGTCACCAACGTCACATTAGACAATAAAATGCCATGGCCCATAGCTTTCTCCAGGGACTTTTTCTTCTATTTAGCAAGTTTCCTTTTTATTAATTTTTTATTGTTCACAATTATTTATATATTTGATGTTAAAAAATTATGTTTTATATATTAGGTATCCGTGACTACATAGATCTTTTTTCTTGTGCCGTAATTAATACACGAAAAAAATCTATATATCAACCAATACACAAATTTGTTATTCGTGTATTGTAAGATAAGTAACTTTTAAAGCAAATAGACACGTTCCATTTAGAAGCTTGCACTCCCTTGACATTTTGATCTCATATTTGAATCTCACTCTCAAATAAATTTTTGGACATAGTTAAATTTTTTTTCTGAATATATATTATTATTGAAAAAATCATTTTTTTAAAAAAAGTTATGATATATTGAAGATTTAATAATTGAAATATATAAAAATTAAATATAATAAAACTATTTAGTACCTAAGTAAAATTTTGCATTTTACAGGGAAAAAACAAAAAAAAAATTGTTTAAAATAACGATTTGGGGAAAATATGCGACCCTTTATCCCCTTAAAAAAAATAAGGCCTGCTGACTTTGTGCCACTACCAATTTAGACGGAAATGGCCTGCGTCCTTGTCGGGGAAAATCAACCATGCACCATGCACCGGTGGCCGGAGCAAAGCAAGGTGACCATCCTTTTTCTTTTTCAAGTACCAGAGGCTAACCTGGCTCGTAAAAAAGCCGGCCGGAGTCCCGGACCAAGTTAAACATGACTTGTGCAAGATACTTGACACGTTCAAGAAAAGAGTTCACAATGCGGGATTAAAGTCATATCCAGGTACAAGACTACAATGGCTGTTACAAATGACATCTAGTTCTCCCACAAGGGAACATGCGAAAATTACAGAAGTCTAAAAGGGTTGCCATTTTATCTTCCTACCAGATCCATCGACACTAAACAGCAGAAGCCAACGACAACGCGCATTTTGCTACTTTAGAACGAGGGCACGGGTTCAACTTACTGCACTAGGAGAACTGTTGTTTGAAGTAAATACTAGACGCCCTACATTTTTAGAAGATCGCTTGATTAATCTCCCCTACCTCCTACCTAACATTGTTGGAATCAGCAAGGCTGCGCAGTGAGAATGGTGTTAGGACCTCTCTTCGTCTGACGGTGATCCTTGCCCAGGGACAGAGTCAACAAAGAACTCCTCTACAGTCACCAAGTAAATTAATAATTACCAGAGATCATGAAAGAGTAGGTATAGTGTGTAACAAGCAAGCAGCGATTCCACTTCTCGATTAGTGCAAATGCATTATTCCCGCAACATGTATTCCAGATGCATCCTTTGTATAATGCCAAGGATTTGCAACGTGATTACAGAAGTGATATATTTTTCTACTTGGGAGGAATAGCCCGTATTTTCCTATGGTTTTGAGTTAACCAGCTCATGTTTGCATATACTACAAGAGCCGGGAGAAGAGAGCGTGGGGTGTGTGTCTTATTATGCATCCACACGAACACAACACAATGGAAGCAATAGAAATTACCTATATCCTCATGGTCAGGAGAATCAAGTAAAATTTCGGAATCCGAGGGAAGAAATGGGGAACCAGGATAGTTTCCAAGTGCTCCTAAATCTGCAAAAAGATGCACTCATAAGGTAAGAGACAAAAGCGCAAGAATGGGTCAAAGATGCAACAAGCTATTAAAAATTTCAACAAAAGATCGTTGGAAAATGCTTCAGGCATAAAGAGTGAAATTTCAGGAGATGTCTAAAAAATAAAATTTTGGGAGGTGTCCTAGAAGTATGGGAGATGTTTTAGGTGAGGTATAATCAAAGTGCAACTAAGCAAGCAGTTACCTCCCAAGTTTGATAAATCAGCTGTCAGATCTGAGAGACTGAAGTTCCACTGGATCTGATCCAATGAACGAAGAGAATCTCTGGAATTCCCAGCTCCACCATCTGGCCCCAACTGCAAGCCCACTGAGCTTCCCACATCAGATGTAAACGCTGTATCAAGTGCTGATGAGTCTACTCCCATTCCCGACATGTCTGATGCAGTGAAGGGAAAATGACCGCTAGATGCTACTGATGTAGGACTAACTGGCATTTCTGACATGGATGACATGCCATTGTTGGGTGGAATAACAGGTGCAACATCAGCAGCACTGTGTTCAATGACCATGCTGCAAGGCAAAATGCAAGTGCCATGAGCTCACAGCAAGAGAAGATACCCAAAAAGACTGGGAATTACCGCATGACTTATTCTTCACGTGCCCTTAAGAAACAGAAAAATGGCACTAGATAGAACACATGCCAGCTGAACAAGCAAGTAGCAATTCTTACTCATTCCCCGAATTCATCCGAATAGGATGATAATTCCCAGGTGCTGGGACACCATTCACCACATGACAGCTTGATATTCCAGAGCCCATAGAATCCATATGGGGTTGTCCTGGCACTGGCATTGGAGGTTGTTGCATGACAGGATATCCCATGGGCATATTGTTAACTGCACTGCAAACGAGTAACATTAAATAATAGCAGGATGCAAGAGAAAGTTTCACATTACCATCTATATGAAAGTAGAGCTTCACTATCATGCTCATTTATAAAGCAATTTCTGGCCCAATGCCTTGAGAAACCAAGGAAGAACATTGCACAAAACAGATGTAAAAATCATTTCTAAAAGATCCGGTTACTCATGATAGAAAGAATTAGCTTGCTAACAACATGTTGCTGGTGTTCAGCTGTGGTAGACTAAGGAGATTGACAAGCAATTTTAGGTGGTCAACGTCTCAGCAAAGCAATTATCTTGTAAGAACATATTTCAACTGCACACCAGATAATCAATATGAACAAAAAATCAAATATAGACTGGACAAGTGAATGGGAACAGGGAGCAACTATTAGCAATGTGCAAGCATTTCCTTGCATGCCATTAGAAAGCTGAGGAAACAGAATAGGCAGCCAGAGAATATTAATGCCTCGTCATTCACAAGCATGGATGTCCTAGTGATTGAGAAGCATTTCTGCAAAATATTCATAGAAAGGGAGAGATTACCAGGCATTGGATGAATTCCGTTTTGCATGGGGGCCAATGGGACCTTTGGAGGTACAGGATACTTCATCATATGATACTGATGCTCAAGTAAATGATTAAATAACAGAATTTGCTTCTTCAACTTCAGCCTTATGTAATATGCCCGGAAGAAATCAGCATTTTCTTCCTCCAATTTCTGCCACACTAACAATGGAAAAAAAACAAATGACGAGGAACCAACTAGAGGATTCTTCTCTAGGTATATCATGTATTGACAATAACAAAATTAGATGCTTCATCCAGGTTGCAATGCACATTTATGCAGGCAAGAAGAAGAAGAATGCAACATTAAGCCAAACCAAATAAAAATGTAGATTATCATCAAGGTAAATGCACTAATTTTCAGTAGGCAGCAAGCATTGTATCACTTAAACTGAAAGAAAAACAGAGACTTCTTTTCCTTCATAAGAGCAGCACACAATTACTCGTACCAGGCAATAAAATATTTAACTGCTAAGCCCTTCAAACACAAAGAAGACTAAACAACTTAAGAACCTACCCAGAGTTGTAAAGCCTGGGTCTATCCTTGCTCGAGTCAACAATGTTTTAACAACTTCATCCCTGTTCATATACAATTGAAGGCATCGTTCAATCAAGTTCTGGACCTGCAATCAGTATGACATCCAGAGAAGCATCAATAATAAGACCAGTTTCACTTTATCAATAAGAAACAGAAGAAAAGCTTGAAGGTCAAGTGGATAAATTTTTCTCACAAGTTCAATGTCCTGCCGCGAAACCTTTCTTCCATCATTGCTTGAAGCAGAAACCGAGGTAGAATCTGCTACTGGAGCCTCTGCTGTGTGATTGTTCTGTTGGTCACTTTGAGAGTCTTGTGAAACTTGGGCAGAGGGCTGAGCTTCCTGTGTGTTCTGTAGTTCAAGATCATGTCATCAGCTTAAGAAAAAGTTTAAAAAAACAAAGACAAGCACAAAGGCATATAGAAGGGGCATGTTGCTTCACTTCCATGATTACTTCAGTTATCATAGTCTATCGTCCACAAAATCTGATGGACAAAATAAAAGCATGTCCATGAGTTAAGTACTAAGGTGCTTCTATCATCGTCTTTTGAATTTCGATGCAAGGCAGGACCATTCCCAGTTCATCATGTCAACTAGTGATTTCACTTGTCTGTACGTAAACTAGCTATTATTGTTCATGGTACTAACATTATTGGCAACTTGGGTTTAAAAAAGTGCTACATAAACTGGTCAGAACGTGAGTAGCTCATTGTTAGTATTAATCTTCCACACAAGTCTGACAAATACACACTTTACAATGTTTAGTCTGGGAGATGGAAGTGTCCCTCCGAATGGACGGTACAAATATAGAGTAAGGGCAAAGCAAAGACGAGCACAGGAGCCTGTAAAAATCGAGTCAAAGAACAAACTAATCAAGATTTGGGAACTCTAAACCAACACACAAACCTGTGGTGTCTTCATTCCAGTCAAATGCAAGTTGACAGCATCTCTTTCTTCAGCTCATATACTCCATGACTACAGCAACAATCCTAGCTCGCAATTCAGAACAGTTCAGAAGGGTAATAAACCTCTTTCTGAAAGAAAAAAAGTCTAAATGAGACCACGTGGCAAGAATGCACTGAGCTGACATAATAGTCAAACAGACAAGCAACAACAGCATTGTTAAATGCAAACTCCAGAAGAGGAAACCAAAGAGACACGCTAGCTAGCCAAAACACAATTTACGATTCGTCAACGAGCACCGCCAGCTCTGCCCTATATCTTCTGCCTATAATCCGAACCTGAACTCGCTAACTCCAAATCTCTAAGCCTCTAAGAACTCCCACTACCACTCCGAATGCATCATCAACCAGATTCAGCAGCTAATCAAGATCTTTGCAGCATCAGTTTCAAGCCCTAGCCACGGGTGACTTTCTAACTCGATGCCGCTGGGAATTAAAGAAATGCGTGTTCATCCCAACCTCAAACAACCAGAATTTAAAATCCAGACAGATCTGCACCAACCTTAAATATTATTATATCGGTATCGGAATATTCCCATTCCATAAAGCAACTTCAAATAAATTAATCAACTATCTGGACTAAAACAAAAAGAATCTAACAAAACCGCAACCTCCTGACCTCCCGAAATATATGGAATCGTGAATAGAGCTGAGGATATCACAGTCAAAATATACTCCAGGTAAATAAAAAAAAATTTGACCGCCGTTTAGATCTAGCCAAAAGGAGAATGTAAAAGAAAAAAAAACAAACCTCCTGAAGCGAGATTCCGATTCTTCCGGAGAGGATTTCCTTCCGGCGAGAAGGAATTTAATTTCGACGAATTTAGATTCCAAAATATTCAGGAAAAAAACAAAAGGAAACCGCAAATTTAGCGAGGTTCAGGAATCCGCAAAACTGCAACTGAAGGAGCTCGTCGAAGAAGCTAGAGAAAAACTATCGGCTTATAAAAGATTCTTCTTCTTCATCTTTCCCGATAGTGCAGGGAGTCCTTGCTCGGAAATGCTGAAATTTCTGTAGGGAGCGCGAACGGAAACGGGGAAGAAGCAGTTTATACAGAGGATGATACGAAACGGCGCGTTTTGCGGCGAGGCGTGGGAGTGGCGGTTTTTTGTTTCGGTGTGCTGGAGCCTGGGAGGAGACTGGAGAGGAGAGGGATGGAGGGGGGGAGAGGAAATTTTGTTTTCATCGGACTCCTTTTTTAACGTTAATTTATTAGGGTTCTATTTATTAAATTAATTAACTAATAATGGTAATTATGTATCATAAGCGTAGCGGGTAAACTGGAGTAGTGACAGTCTAGACTATCCAAAACAATTACTTAAATTTAGTGCGGTCTTCAAAATTTTTAAATTAAATATTTATTGAAAATTCATTTTTTAAAAAATTTTTTTGCTGGAATTTAGATAAGTCAATTAAATACGCTCAAAGTGTAACCTATAACCGTTGTTCTATTTAATTCTCAAATTGTAATAGACTTATATTTTTCAGTCTTAAATTTAAGATATTTTAGTATTTGTTAGCGTTTGTTGTTAAATACGCTCACGGATTAAAGGAGGAGGGGAGAGCGGAAGCAATTGGTTTCCCAGTACTAGGTTAAATTTTATATTAAATATATTTACTACATTTATTAATTAAATACATCCAAGATTTCCCATATTTGAATTAAATGTTATTAAAGATAGTTTTTCTCCCTAAAATATCATGAATCTATTCACAAAGTAGGTAAATCAAAATGATTTCTTCTGATTGATTTTAATTGTTCAGGGATTTTATCTGCCCACGGCTTCGACTTTTTAACTAAAGGGACGTCGCATGTATTTTTGCGGTAAAATCTTTGTTGGCAATGACACGATATCTCTGGTTAAGACTTGGGAGCGGTTAGCGTGTCAAAAGGTTAATGATTAAGGGTTTGTTTTGTCGTAACACGAGGGATAAGTAAGTGTATGTGATTTTCTAACTACGATATGATTCATTCAGGAATAAAAAATATATGATACAAATCCATGAAATAGAAAAATATTATTTTTGGTCGAAATCGATGGCCTGGCGGTATATATGAATCTAAAAATTTTACATGGTAGCAATCATTTATTTCTAAAAAAAATTATCGTGATAAATTTCAGTAGTAAAAATTGCGATAGAGAAATAGCACATTGGTAGAGTAATTTCTGCTTTGTTTTTATCGCTAAATTTGATTGTTTAATGTCAATATCATCAAACTCACGAGTATGTTGATGAAAGATAATCAATTTAGTCAATTATTAGTCTCGAACAATATCATTTACACACGCAAATGATAGATAAAAACAAATCAACCTTCACATGGAGTTTCCCAATTTCTCCAATCAAGTTAACTCAAACCAAACATGAAACTAGGGAGGTACATTTGTTGATGCCACGAAATTTTCATTACAATCGGCAATAAAAATTGACAACTCTATGACATGCTTTCCCAATATGAAGTTCCATGACAATTTATTTCATCGCCTAGATTGCACCTTCGTGGAAAATTGCTCAAGTGGTCCTAAAAACTTTCTATCGGAGTATAACGTGCATTACCTACTAAGTATTTTTAAAATGTTATTGAAAAATGTGCAAATGATGTATACTTCTTAGTTAAATTAACATCGGAGAAGATGACAAGTAAGAATATAGCTGTATAGCAAGTTGTCCTATGTTCTCCACTAGCTTAGGGACCACACCGACTTTCACTTTGATTAATTTGCATCGGATAGAATGTCAACATGTATTGATATTTTGATATAATTATATTAAATCTAAAATTTCATATTAACGAATAGTTGATTTTTATACGTACGTAAACAATTCAAACACTCTTGTAACTAAGTATTGATAATCAACCAAAATATAGCTGTCGTTTTAAATTGATATACGTAATCAGATAGCATTTAAATAATAATAATTAGTTTTGTTGTTAATTTTAACATTATTGCAGTAGGGGGTTGGTCCCACTAAAATATGGTCCCACTTACCCCGAGACATTTTATTTCCTATTCAGCTCGATCCTTTGATTTTGAACGGAGATCTTGAAGATATTATTTATACGCTCGCAAATTGGCCAAGGACCACCAATTACTAGCCGCGTCTCGTCCTTGACTCTCTTTTTTTTTATCCTATTCTAATAATTATTCTAATACCTATTCTATTACAATGTGTCAGAATCGACCCTGAACTTCTCAAACCCCTCCTCACCCTTGTGTCACTGAACCAAAGGTCATTCGGCTCGTCCTTGACTCCTTGGTAGTGTATAATGCACAACTATTTACGGAATACTGGAAAGACTTATTTTTGGGATCTTGGTATAGGCCATCGGAATACTGGAATTTTTCATTATTTAAAAGTAAGTTTTTTACATCAAGATTACAATTTGCGGGATTTAAATTACGAACATTCGTCAAATTATCATGTATTTTTTTTTTCTACGTGGTGCATCATGTATAATAATAGTAATTTTTTTTTTCTTTCTCCTCAGCGAAATTTTTCAACTAATTTTTTATTATAAATTTTGTTTACCAAATTCTGCGATTACAACTTCAAAAAATAGATTATGCGCTAAGTATGAGTAGTGCAAGTAGTCACCATGATAAGCTAGATGAACATTTATGTAAGATGTTATTGTTCTTTTATACATAAAAAGTTTTGCACCTACGTTTCCTAAAATAGTTATGCTTCTGAAGCAAAGAAAAATAGAATAGAAAAATGTTGGACTTGGAATAATTTGGCACCCATTATTTGGGCCCAAATGTGGTCCAGCAATATTTGTTTTTAAGATAAACATTGAAAAATAAGAGTTGGCAAGGCAACTCTTAATGGTTGCCACTTGGATCTTGGTAATTGCAGAGACAAAATTGCACCTCTTGGACCTCTTTATAAAAGGGGAAGCAAGCAGGTGATCATTTGAACAATTTTCCTCTGCCATATCCATACACACAGAGAAGGGGCACAATTTCGGATTAGTTCCGAAACATTCTCAGATTTCGCAAACGTTTAGAAGTTCGTGGAAATTGCTCACGCGTCCAACCCGATCGTGATCGTGAGCCAACCAGTAATTTCATCTCGTCAAGTCGATCCGGGAAAAGCTCGCTACAACAAGTAATTTTCGTTATTTGTTAATGAATTAAGCTTGTCGATTATGATGTGATTAGCTGTAATTATCTGTTAATTACGCTTTAATTCCTTCAAAAAAGAACTCCCGATACCACGAAAAGTTAAATAAAGTTATAATTGTTGAATTAGCAGCTTATCATTGAGCTGGTGGTGCATCGAAGGTGAAATTTATGAAGATTTCAAATGCGGCACCCGTGAGTCATCACGGACTGGGACATGCACCGCCGTGAACAATAACATTAAATTGCAGTACTTAATCTTTATCTTTAAGAAGGTTTGTTATAAAAAGAAGAATGTTTGTTAAACGCTACGTCTTCTAAAATTAATAATTTCATATAAAAAATTAATAAATTTTAGAGCTTAGACAATTTTATACTCATTGTTGTCTTCACACCATTTTATATAAGACAATAAGATTCTAGAAAATAAACATTTATCAACTGATAAAGAATATTACAATTTAATCGGAAATATATAATTCGAGTAAAAAAAAATATAGTGTGAATTTGTATTGGGTTGAAAATAAATTAGTGAATCTTAGTGTTCTGTTCCGTATACTAGATAATGGAAGCTAAAAAACAAGTCGTAATTAACCACACAATTAATTAACCAGAGTGGGACAAATCACTTGAAACTAATACTATAATCACCTTATTAAAAAAAAACTGTTACTATAATTAATTTCATACAATTGATAAGATATGCACCAATAAGGTGGTGCCGCAATTGACAGAATTTGTTGTTTCCTAGTAACAAAATTAACACACCAACCAATGAGAGTGTGTCATCCGCCATACGTCCCGACAGTCACGTCCACGTCAAACGACAGTACCATTCAAATCATCGCAGAAAAAAAACAACCAGTCCTTTTCGACCCAATAAAATGGACACGTGTCAGTGAGAAAGCGGCGTAGCGTGGAACGAACGCGGCCGTTAATCGTATTGTTATATCTTGGAGCCCAAAATCGTATTTCCAATATAAAGTTAGACTACGAGGAATGTTAGTTCGGGTTTAAAAATTAAAACATACGTTCAATAAGATAAACTTTTGCAGGTTCCAAAAAATAAATTATGTTAATTGATGAATTAGAATAGAATAAGTAATCATATCATTCCACCCTCCTGTATTAGATAATCAAATGAGAACATCCAACATCTTTAAAGATAGCCTCTCTTTTTTCATTATTATGTACAATATACATTTATTTTACTTCATGTACCTGTGTTGAATATATTGTTTACATTTTCAATTTTTTATCAAAAAATTTAAGTGTATAATTTGTTATGGTAGTTATAAGACCTTTTTAATATATACACAAGTTGCACCTTATAATTTTGTTTATATCTCAATAGTTAAATATTTAATGAAAAAATAATCAAATGAGTGTTTAGATGGTATTTATCTTGATTATTTTTTAATCGTAGTTATCTTGGCGTCTTAATCTATCGATTATAATTATGACAATCAGCAAAAAATAAAGTATTTTCCATTGATAAGTATATATAAAAATAAATAGTTTATCAAATGAAAATTAATAAATTTTAATATTATTAATCACGTAATCATAATAAACAATATAATCGTCTTCTTTTAAATTTGTCTCTACTGCCTCCCCCTTTGTCGTGGTTAGTGCCGAAGACTATTCTACCTTAGGTTACATCCTTCAATAGTTGACTCAATAGTTTGTGTCACTTTGTGATAGTTCGAGTACTAAGTAGAAGGACACGTTTACATATCATGGTGCGATTACTAATACGATTTTCCGTTGCTTTATTCACATGAAGGTTGCTTATCTATATATAAATTGTTTTAAGTTAAGTATATTTAATCTTAAAGATTTTTTTAATATATTTGTCCACGAAATGTGTACATTATTAATATAAATAATCAAAATTAAATTAATTGAATTTTTCAGAACATACCATTAGTTTACAAGGCGGGTCAACAATGTCCCAAAAGTATAACCATTCCACCGAACAATGAAATGAATCCTTATTTTATTGGAAGTATTTTAATTATACATGTTAAGGTCTGTCTATATTCTTTAAATATACACATCTCATATCATAAGATCAAATCTAGTTTGACCTTCTTAAGTTTTGTAACTCAAAATAATGAAAGTATAAATTATTTGACAACCAACCATCTTTTTTCATAGTGTGCATAATAAATAATTAGTGGGTCTATCATTCTAAATTCATGAATTATGTAGGACTAACGGACGACACAAACTCATGAAGTCATGACAAAAACAAACAAAGAAACGACAACTTTACCAACCCTCCGCGAGCTCAGTCTGGGACTACGTAACGAGGGCCGAGTGGAGAAAGCCCATCGCTTAGTGGGATAATCTATTTTGGCCCACAATACAGTTTATTAAAAAAAAAATTGAAAGGTACAAATTATTGAGTTTATGACAAATGCGGTGAGCAGTATGGCTCTCTTGTTTTTAATTTTTTTATTGATATACTACAAATATATCATCAATTGAATTAAGTGATTAATAATATTTATATATAATAATTATTGACTTTTTGGTAAGTATAGTTAATTTGTTAATGAAATAGTATAAACATGTTACATACACACCAATCATGCCAATTACAATTTACGAGTCGTAATCCCAAAACTCATCAAAATATTATAACAATATAATCCATTGGAAAAAAATGTCAAATGACATATTCTTCCGAGAAAAAAATTATCCGGCTTCCTCTTCGTTGCATCTAACCTTTTGGAAATTAAGGGTATTGGTTTAATTCTAACCTCGAACCAAATGGCGTTTCCCATAAATGAATTTCAAAATTTAATATTCGTTTTTATGTTCTTAAAATATCACGCAGAAGCACGAAAGGACCACCCGACAATTATTTTTGATTAAAATCAGTTGTTAATCACTTGTACAATAACGTCAAAAAAATCAAAGATGGATAAAGAGTGATAGACTTAAAGGAGAGAAAAAAAAGAGCTACGAGATACAAGAAAGTTAATAATTATGATCATCCCAAAGTTGGTGTGAAAAAAAAAGGAAAAAAATATATCGATTATGAACTAAGCTAGACTACATTATGCTGCATTAATAAAGATTAATAGGATTTGTTGTTCTGTTGAGTCATCATTTACTCTTTTACCTAGCTTCTTTCGAAAATATAATTTCTTTTCTAAGTTGCTTCCTGTTCAACCCATCTTAGAATTGAAAAACCTAAACCGACTTCCCAAGGCAAAGAATTTCATTCGGGAATGAGCCTATTATTTCCCACTCATCCCAAGTTAGGATAGAAAAATTCAAATTGCCTCCTTCAAATGAACATATCTCGTCTCCAAATGTGAATATCTGAAGTCGTGTCGACCAAATAACTATAATCCGAACATCATGGACACACCAAATTATACATGAATCTCGGAGATTCTCACTCAACTTAGGAAATCAATAATTCACCCCATCTTCTCGAATATTCAATGACATTCATAGTGTCCTAAAACGAACTCTGGACACTAGGCCCAAAGAAGGATATGGCCTAACACTTGAAATAGAGTCGTTAAATTCATCAATTCGGAAAAGAACTTGTATTATTCCCCCTTCAAGGACCAAAACAAAATTCCTACTCTCTAACCCGAACATGGGTTTTACCAAAGTGAGCAACTACCAACGTAGCAATTTGGCCTTCCGTCATCAATCTAAAAAATTTAACCTTCCAACATCAACCAACCTTAAAGTTGGTAACTTGACCTTCTAAAATCAGCATTGAAGACGGTAAATGACTAAATTCCGACATCAACCTTGAAGGCAGTACGACATTCCAGCATCAACCTCGAAGACTTTACCTCAGTAATTTGACTTTCAAATCTTCTCACATCAACCTTGAACATGGTAACTTTGGACGACGTCAACATTTAATGGCGCTATGGCCTTCCGCTTTGCAACCTTAAGGCTTAACCTTGTGCTTGCAACCTCGTTGACGACAACACACCTTCCGCTTCAACCCTAAAGGTGGTGGTAATGTGCCTTCCGCTCCTCGCATTGACTGTTAAAAGTCATACCTTTCGTTTGCAACATCTTTACTAAAGTCGACCGAACAGCTTATCGAAAATCACTAAGTACATTGAACCAAACACGGCTCACATATAGGCCCAAAAAATCCAAAGCATTATTTTATGTCCCAATACCACTAATTTTAAATTTCAATTGGGTGGAAAATTAAAAATGACGTAGCTTTCCTAAATACTGTTGGTGTACGAAAATTAACTAAACGCTGCGTTTCGACGAGCCGTTTGATCCTCCCACTCATCTCTCTCTTAAACCCTAAACCCTTTCTTTGTCCACTCCACTAACTTCCCCCATCTTAAAACCCTCTCCCTTTCAGAGGGCTTTCTGCTTCCATTTCTTCCGATCACCGACATCCCGGAGCCGGCAATCGGGAAACCACCTTTCTAGAACATGCCGGTGAAGCTAATCCCTCGCCTCCGATTCTTGAACACGCCGGCCACCGCCCTGCAATCCATCAAGGTAGAACCCACCGGCATCCTCTCCAGGTTCTTCCCCTTCAATCTTAATCACGGAGAGATGGCGGGCCCGTCCGGGTCCCGGAGTGTGTCGGCCTGGTCGTTTCGGTCCAGTCCCGGTGGGGAGGCTAGGGCTTCGAAGAGCCTGATTGAGGACGAGGCTGAGTTGAGTGACTGGGTGAGTGGCATGAGGACGGGGTCGTTACGAGGGGGGCGAGGCACTAGTGACGAGGAAGACGATTTCGGTTCCCGTAGAGGGGGTGGCAGGGATAGAGGTAGGGGTAGAGGGAGAGGAAGGGAGGGTTTTTCTGGTGATAGGAGTAGGGGAGGAGGGGTTTATGGGGCAAGGAGCGGATTTGACGACGGGGAGGAGGATAGGTTTGGTAGGAGGAAGAGAGGAGTGGGATTGGAGTATGGGAGTGGCAGGGGTAGGGGAAGAGAGGTGGATTTTGGGGGGAGGAGAGATGGAAGGGCATTGGGTGGGAGAGGAGGGAGAGGAAGAGAGGGTGATTATTCTGGCGATGAGTATGATTTGCATAGGGGTGGCCGCGGGAGATTTGATTCACAAAGGGGTGGTCGCGGTAGGATGGATTTTGGTGATGGGAATAGTAGGGATTATGGGGGGAGAAGAGGTGGGAGGGGATTGGGTGGGAGAGGGAGAGGAAGAGAGAGTGATTTTTCTGATGACGAGGATGAGATGTTGGGGAACCGTGGAAGAAGAGGCGGGGGCGGGAGAGTTGATTCACGGAGGGGTGGTCGCGGGAAGATGGAGTTTGGTGATGGGAATGGAAGGGGTTTTGGGGGAAGAAGAGGTGGGAGGGCATTGGGTGGGAGAGGGAGAGGTTTTTCTGAAGACGAGGATGGCTTGTTGGGGAAGCGCGGGGGCGGGAGATTTGATTCACATAAGGGTGGTCGCGGGAGGATGGAGTTTGGTGATGGGAGTAAGAGGGATTTTGGTAGCAGAACAGGTGGGAAGGTAGGGACTGCAAGGAAAGGTTTTCTTGACGAGGATGAGGATGACGATGAGGACAAGGAGGAGGTTGGGATGATAGGAAGTGATTTGGGGGAGTTTTTGCGCAATGAGAGTGAGAGTGAAGACGACGAAGATGACGATGGTGATGATGATGGTGTTGTGGGGAAGAATGCTCGGACCTCTCTTGGGCTTGAAGATGATGCTGGTGGCAGAGCTGTGACTGGGTCTTCAGGAGCATCTGAATCATATTTGTCTGAGACTAGGTATGTCCATGGTCAAACTTAAAAATCACACTCTCAGTTTTGTAAGTGGATATTTCTCTTTAAATATATGATTTGGTTGAATTGGCTGCAGGTTTGATCAATGTGACATTTCTCCCTTGACGATGAAAGCTGTCAAGGATGCTGGCTATGAGAAAATGACGGTTGTCCAAGAGGCCACTCTTCCGGTTATACTCAAGGGTTGGTCGGTCTAACTCTTATAAGTTTACAAGTCCCGTCCTGCAGTCTGTAAGATTGGATAGGCGCCAGGTGTGATTCAATGCTAAAAGCCAACACTCTATAGATCACATAATTGTGCAGTACGATTGTTCCTGACTTAGATTAAGAATCTGTAGTTGGCTGCCAATTTAAAATGATAAGAACTATGTACGAGCTCTGACAGTGTTTTTTGGTTCTCGAGTTAGTCCATTGTAGTGTGCTGTGTATCACCAGGAATATGTGGTTAAATGTGGTCCTCTTCCTAATATCATTTTTCCAATTATAACTTTGGAGGCTTGTTTATCAATCTATTTGTTTCCTTTTTTAGGAAAGGATGTTCTGGCTAAGGCTAAGACTGGCACTGGGAAAACTGTAGCGTTTTTGGTAATTCACTCTTTTAGACTTCATGCTTCTGAATTATTTTGCTAGATATATACTTTTGTATTCTCGGGAGACTAGGATAGGCAATTCATGTGTATCCAGACGGAGTATTTTTTATGTGTGACTGAAGACATCCTATCCATTTGTCATCATATTGACACATTGGCATATCATCTGCTGTTTTTCAGCTTCCATCTATTGAAGTTATCGCAGCCGCAGGAGCTCCTTCAGGTGGCAGTGATCAGAAACGACCTCCATTTTTTGTGCTTGTCATATGCCCAACCAGAGAACTTGCAAGTCAAGCTGCTGCCGAAGCAACCAAGCTTCTTAAGTATCATACTTCCATCGGTGTACAAGTTGTGATAGGAGGTACAAGACTTGCTCTAGAACAGAAACGACTGCAGGCAAATCCTTGCCAGGTAAATATTTAAAAGTTTTGCCCTACTTCTTAATGCTTGTGCCAAATAGTGGTGGCCGCTTTTAAAAGTGTATCAATTGAAGTATCGACTTGAAATTTCACTCTCTACCAGTTAGATATTAATCGACAATCCAATTGATTGCCTTGGGACAACTAGCCGCTGTGAAAGTCCATACTCGTCATGCACCCACATGTTAGTTTACTATTTCAGTTTTACAGATCCTTGTAGCCACACCTGGAAGGCTCAGAGATCACATTGAGAATACTGCAGCATTTGCAACAAGGCTGATGGGTGTGAAAGTCCTAGTACTCGATGAGGCTGATCACTTGCTTGACATGGGGTTCCGGAAAGATATCGAGAATATAGTAGCTGCTGTGCCAAAGCAACGTCAAACCCTTTTGTTTTCGGCCACAGTTCCCAACGAGGTTTCTTCTCTACGTTTTTGCGTTTTCAACAAGCTGTTTTTGGAAATTTGTTTCTGAGGTTGTTCACTTGTTTGATTATTCAAAGGTTCGTCAAATATGCCACCTGGCGTTGAAAAGGGATCACGAATACATCAATACAGTTGAAGAAGGAACTGAGGAGACACATGCTCAGGTGGGTTTGAGATTTTGGAGATGTGTTCTCTGATTGTGATTTATTATCGTCTCGAGTCATAATTTTCTTCTTCATCATTTCAGGTTAGGCAGATGCATCTCGTTGCTCCCTTGGAGAATCAATTTCCGATCTTGTATACTCTTCTCAAGGATCATATAGGGGATAACACTGACTACAAGGTAGATTTTGGCATCCGAAGAACCACAGTTCCATTTGCATGTATTTCGTGTGCAAAGGTGGATGTTAGACACTAGTACTTTCTTTTTTATAAAAAAATTGAAAGCACGAAACGTGTTTGCAGGTCCTTGTGTTTTGTACAACCGCTATGGTCACTCGATTGGTTGCGGACCTCCTTGGGGAATTGCATTTGAATGTTAGAGAAATCCATTCTAGAAAGCCCCAGAGCTATAGAACGAGGGTCTCGGAGGAATTCCGGAAGTCAAAGGGCCTGATACTTGTAACCTCTGACGTATCCGCCCGAGGAGTTGATTATCCGGATGTCACCCTTGTTGTTCAGGTATGTTGCATTTTTATTGTGCTTAGCAGAGAAGGTACATCTTTGGATGAGCCTAATTCTGCTATCTTCATCTTCTGATAACATTTTTTTTCTGAGCCGAATGGTACAATGAGACATGTTTGTGGATGGATACTCAGGTGGGGGTGCCGGCCGATAGACAACAATACATCCACCGCCTGGGTAGGACTGGCCGTAAGGGCAAAGAAGGAGAAGGCATATTGATACTTGCTCCGTGGGAGGAGTTCTTCGTATCATCGATCAAAGATTTGCCAATAACAAAGGGTTCATTGCCTTCAGTGGATCCAGACACGACAAAGAAGGTACTTCACTCTCCTCGCTCTTCGCTTCTGTCATCTGCCTTCATAACTCCTTGAACGATTTGTCGTGCACGGAACAGGTGGAACGGGCGCTCTCAAACGTCGAGATGAAGAACAAAGAAGCCGCGTACCAAGCGTGGTTAGGGTACTACAACTCGAACAAGGTAATAGGCAGGGACAAGTACAAGCTTGTGGAACTGGCTAGCAGTTTCAGCAGCAGCATGGGACTGGATAACCCTCCGGCCCTCCCCAAGCTTGTGATTGGCAAGATGGGCCTCAAGAACGTCCCTGGCTTGCGTTCCAAGTGATACTTAACCTTGAAGACGACCAATCAAGCCACCCCAAAATGTATTTACAAGTTCGTTTTTGTGATTCAGTCTGATATAATGACACTTGCTTATAATAGCAATCATCTCATCTCTTCCGGTCGCACCTGATACTCGAGCAATGGCGCTTCAAAAACATAACACTGGTCTGATAACAATGGTCTCATCTCATAGCTTGGGTTAGCGGGTGGTTTGCTAAATACTGATATTAATTTGAATTTGGATCGATAATTGGTGATGTAGGAGTTGATATTGAAAAATCAATCGGCCTATGGGCCACGGCCCAGCCCGTATCTACGTAACCTGACCTCCCTCTTCCCAGCGAGAGAGTGAGGGTATGCTCCTCCGATCCCATCCACGATCGCTATTTCCCATCAAATCTCGGTTTTATTAATATTAATATTGCCCCACCTTAATAAAAACAATAAAAAATCAGCAATCGTTTACATCGCCGAGCTATTATATTTTTATGGTAGAAGTCAATGGGTTCTGATACTTATTTTTAGCAGAAGTCAATAGATGTTGATGCTTACTAAATTATATTAATCATATGTAGATGACCAAACCATTAAATACTGTTAATCAAATTATTTGAATGTACATGGTCAAACTATTTGAACGTAAATGATCAAATTATTAAATACAGTTCATCAAATCGTTTGAATGTATATGGTCAAACTATTTCAGCATACATGATCAAAATATTTGAACATACTTGGATATGGTTTAGTGATTTTAATATATATTAATAGTGACCTTTTTATATTTCAATTTTTTATCATCCCATCCAAAAAAAATCTCACTTCCACCCTCCAATATAAACCCTAGCTCCCCAAACCATAGTTACCTCCTCCTCCTCTTCTCTCATCCCAATGGCAAAGCCCAGTCGAGATCGCTGTCCTCCTCTCGCAGCTCATCCGCTCCCCCTCGCAAGAGGTAATTACACTTCTGCTTTTCTTCGTACGTCGACGGTCGAGTTCCATTGGTGTTTAAGGTTCTCATATTTTAGGATGGAGAGTGTGCAGAGGGCAAAGTACGCAGGAAGAATATACAAGACAGTTTTGTATCATTTTGTAAATACAAGATTGAATCCAGTCCCTATGAAAGACTAATTTTCTCTAAGTCATCCAAATATGTACTAAGACAAAAAAGGAACGAGATATCAGACGTCACATAACCACTTCTTGTAAAAAAAATGCATGGAAAGAGAATTTTTCGCACGAGTTACCTTTTTTCCGAGCATATTAAATATGTATCACCTTATCCCAAACAAAAATTATATGTGATCCAGAGTTATTAGATTAATCACAAATCCTAGGTTACAAAATTTATTATATTTCACTAATTTTGGTCAAAGTAAATTTGAATCAATCTAGGTAGCAAATATATTGAATCCACAAAGACAATTGAGAGTTGAGTCTTTTACCTTCTCCTCAACCTCAACGTCAAGCCATTGTCTAATCTCTTTCTTCCCCCCCTTAATTTGTAGTATAGTCTCAGTCCACACACACACAATAATCCCTCTTTTCTCCTTACCAAACAAAAAAAAGGCGCAGACACACACTCCCTCCAGATTTCCGAAACCTAATCAAATTAAAAAAATAAATTTAAAATCACCTTGAATAATAATATTCCCTCTCTCGCCCTCATCTCCACCATTTATTTTTGCAATCGATTCGCCGACACCACCAAACCCATCGCCGATTACAACGCGACCGGTTTCTTTGGTTCTATCCTGTTGTTTGTAGTTTTTTTTTTTTTTTGCCGCTGTTGACCCCTCCCGATTTTTTAGGGTTTCACCTCGCACTCTTAACTTTCGGTTTCCAGTTCGGTTTAAGGTTTGACGGTTATTCGGATTGTACGATCTTGCTCGCCGCTAGCTTAGTTTCCGTTTCTTGAATGCTTGAGGTGGTTTCCTCTTTCGGCAAATAAGGAAGGGGATAAGAAGCTTCTTTCTGTTTCTTGTTGATTTTTTCTACCGAGTGTGGGTGGGGTTTGGGGGTTTAGCAGTGTGGGATTATATGGGAGGGGATGAGAGGCGGGGGAAGCAGCCGGGAAGTGGGCCATTGCCGAACGGCTTGCTTCCTAACCAAGCTGCCTCGGTGATCCGCCCGCTCAACATGGACCGCTGGTCCAAGGCCGAGCAGAGGACTTTCGAGCTCATCAAGTGCATTAAACCCAATAAGCCTTCTGAGGACCTACGCAAGGCTGTTGCTGACTATGTTCACCGCCTCATCACGGAGAGCTTCCCCAGCCAGGTTGACTTCAAATGCTCATATTGCTTGTTTGTTAATCTCTGTTGTGCTTTATAGTGGGGGTCAGTGATTTAATGTTAGGGAATGGATTACATTTTTCTGTGCTTCACTTTTTTTGGAGGATGTATGTCCTGCTGTGACATGGCAGTTGTAGAATTTGCTCTTTGTGGTACTTGGTAGCAAGTTTGAATATGTGTTGTGGTCATGATATTTCCCTCAACTTAGATTTGAGCGTTCCCTTTTTCTTTGTCTTCACCTTTCAGAATTACTATATGGCATAATTGAGGCGAAGGTTGGCTTCTCCGTCCTTCCGTTAAATTGAGAAATGTGATGCCCGTTGCTCATTTTCTTCAGTGTGAATCTGTTGCATTTAATTCTTTAACTTTGATCAATAGGGTCAGTTGTCTTACTATGCAAGAAGGTTGCCCAATCTGGTCTTAAGTTGTATTGATGGATTTTCTGGTGTTATGTGAACATATGGTTATAGTTCCTCAACCTCAAAGGTACAAGCAAAGCTTAGCTGGGGATGTTTAGTTTGATGTGCAGGTGTTTACCTTTGGGTCTGTACCCTTGAAGACTTATTTGCCCGATGGTGACATTGACTTGACTACCTTCAGTAGTGATGAAAGGATGAAAGAAACATGGGCTGATATTGTTCGAGACACGCTAGAGAGTGAAGAGAATAACGAGAATGCTCAATTCCATGTGAAGGAAGTCCAGTACATTCAGGCAGAGGTATTGCATCCCTTCCCTGCACTTTTCAGTTAGTGTCATCAGCAAAATCAAGTAGAACAGTATATTGCTATTGCTGGTGATCTGCCTACTTGCGACCTCTGCTATGTGGCCAATTAATGCGTCCATTGTGTGTATATGGAGAAGAAAAGAAAATGAGAATGAAAGAAGAAAATGGATAGAGTTAGGGTGTTTGTTAGATTAGAAGTAAGTTTTATCCCTGTGGACGATTAGAATTGACTCTAGAGGACCATCTAATAGTCGGCTGTGTGGGATTATTATCCTCCCTTAGCTGGATTGCTCAGACTAGTCAGTTTTTGTGATGATCAGACCTAATCAAAGCAGTGACAACTTTGTCCATGGTAAAATGAGCTCTCTTTACTAGTATGGTAGTATTTTGAACTTCATCGTGGTAATATATGCCCATGATAGAAATAAGTTAGGGTTTACGTGAGATTAGAATTTAGTTTATCCTCTGTGGACGATTAGAATTGACTCTAGAAGACCATCTAATGGTCCTTCCTTTGTAGGATTGCTCAGACTAGTCAGTTTTTATGATGACCAGACCTAATCAAAGCAGTGACAACTTCCTTCATGGTAAAAAGAGTTCTCTTTATTAGTATTTTTGAACTTCATCATGGTAATATATGCCCATGATAGAAATAGAATAAATTTATACGATATGCTATTGGATTTACGCGAGGTGACTGTGAGAACTCTAATACATTGGTTGTGCCCTGGTTCCGACATTTAATGGTACCGCATAGATATTTCTGTATCCCTCAATTTTATCACCTGATCCAACATTTAATGGTATCGCATAGATATTTCTCTATCCTCAATTTTATAACCTGTTCAATTGTTTCATTTTGTACAAGAATTTCTTAGAAAAATTAGTGAAGAAGCACCATTGCAGAAAGTTTCCAGTTCAGTGTGTATCACACAGAGCCCTTTCCTCAGCCTCTCCAATTTATTCCTGGCTATCTTTTTTTTGTTTGACTGGATCAACTTGACATTTGTTTTTTGACCCATATATGCAGGTCAAAATTATAAAATGTCTTGTAGAAAACATTGTGGTTGACATATCTTTTAGTCAACTTGGTGGGCTATGCACCTTGTGTTTCCTTGAGGAGGTTAGTACAGATACTTATCTGCAGCAGATTTTCCACTCTGAGAAGTTCACATTGAGAAACAATTTCTTATTAACCAATGTCTGTACTCTTTTGACTCTTGTAGGTTGATAACTTGATCAATCAAGATCATTTGTTCAAGAGAAGCATTATATTAATAAAAGCTTGGTGCTATTACGAGAGTCGTATTCTTGGGGCCCACCATGGACTGATTTCCACTTATGCTTTGGAAACTTTGGTGCTTTATATATTTCATGTTTTCAATAGTTCCTTCGTTGGACCTCTGGAGGTCAGTTTTTTGTTCATCTAATATATCATTGGCTGTATTTTACCTCTCCTCTTTGCCTTATTGTATGCCTACCGAATACAGGTCCTATATCGTTTTCTTGAGTTCTTCAGTAAGTTTGATTGGGACAACTTTTGCGTTAGTCTATGGGGTCCTGTACCAATTTCTTCTCTGCCAGATGTGGCAGGTATGTTTTCAATTGCTCTAGAGTTGTATGATCGGCCTGGTTGACAGTAGGAAGTTCTGTCAATTGACTGGATTAAGTTTCTTGTTGATTATTTTTGCAGCTGAACCTCCTAGGAAGGATGGTGGGGATCTTCTACTCAGCAAATTGTTTCTTGACGCTTGCAGCTCGGTCTATGCTGTTTATCCTGTGGGCCAAGAGAACCAAGGACAGCCTTTTGTGTCCAAGCATTTCAATGTTATTGATCCTTTACGAGTAAACAACAACCTTGGACGCAGTGTCAATAAAGGTACTCTAGTGAGTTACTAAGATTTCCTTTTCTGATCTATGAACTTATTCCGGTTCTTGCATCTCCTGCATGTTAAGTTCCGTAACCAATCATTTATGCTGCATGCTGAGTTTTGTTACCATTATCCGTGCTCGCAACTTCAACTTTACACTGCTTCATTTCTTTAGGTAATTTCTTTCGAATACGGAGCGCATTTGCATTTGGGGCCAAAAAGTTGGCTAGGTTACTTGACTGTCCTAAAGAGGACATATGTTATGAAGTTAACCAATTCTTTATGAACACTTGGGAAAGACACGGCAGTGGCAATCGTCCTGATGCACCAAGGAGTGGTTTGCTGCTGTCAAGATTGCCGAATCTTGGTCTCTGTAATGGGTCTGAGAATATTAAGGACAATTCAAGCAGCACGCCTTCTGTAAGTGAAGTTCCGATTGATGTTGGTTGTGGTACACGCGCATTTCCACATCATCATGTGAACCACCCTGTTGAAAGCACCTCTAGAAGTGGCGAAGTAGTTTCACTTTCGCGTGTGCAAAATCAAAGGAATATTGCTAACTCCAACAACCCGAAAACCTATGATCAAACAAGAAGGGCAACAATTCGAAATCATGGAGTGCATACTGAAAAGAATCAGAGAAGCATGAAACCAGAGAATTTAGCAGCTGACATGGGGAGACACCTTTTCGTGAGGACTCGCTCTAGTCCTGAGCTGACCGATGATTATGCTGAAGTTTCTTCGCTAGGGAGGCATGATAGGGACTCAGAAAGTGGAAAGGGGCAGTCTACCTCTGCTAGATCTGATGCTAATCGGAGAAGGAACTTAGAACCTGATAATTTCTTAAGACAAAGTAGTAGGTCCTCAACTGATGATCAAAGGCAGACCTCTTCTCGCCAAAGTCATGATGGTACTACTGATTCTAACAGCTACCCTGATGAATCAAACTCGGGAACCATGGCTGAAGAATTCGCTTCTTCACTGGGGACACAAGGTATGATCCAGGAAGAGCAAGATTTAGTGAATATGATGGCTGCCTCTGCCAATCTAGGTTTTAATGGTCAAGTCCATGTTCCGCTGAATCTAGCTCCTGGTCACATACCTGTTCCATTTCCCCCTTCAGTTCTTGCTTCAATGGGATATCTTCAGAGAAACATGGGCGGTGGTATACCCACAAATTTTCCTTTCATGGAATCTCCTTGGGGTGCCAATATGCAATTTTCTCAAGGTATGGTATCTCCACAGCTAGCCCACTATTTTTCTGGACTAGACTTGGCCCGTAGTCCAGAAGATTCCATTGAACTTAATAATGAGAATTTCAGCTTGAGGGACTTGGGTGTTGGCGATGGTGAACGTGATATGTGGCATGAGCAGGATAGGCATTCTGCTACAGGTTATGAAGAAGATAACAGAGGGTTTGAAATGCATCAAACAGATGATAAACGGAAGCCTACTTCTACGAGTTACAGTGTAGGTCTTTCGTCTATGTCAGGTGGCTCTTTTAGTAGTTCAAGAAACCAACATAGGTTGACAAGAGAAACTCGAGCATCAATAAGGGATGAGCGTGCAGATACCGTCACGTATCAAGAAGATAAAGATACTGATGTTTTTGTAGACAGCAGAGTTTCCAGTTCGAGGCTCTTCTCATCCGCGCATTCTAGTTCTGTGAGGAGTATGATTTCAGATAGTTCATGGGAAGAATCATCTTTGAAGGCTTCAAAGACGGCAAGGGAAAAGAGAGGCAGGAAATCATCCCCTGCATTGCCGTCCACTCTTCATGGGAAATCAAAGAGTGTCTCCGAGCATTCCTCCGACGAGTTAGATGATGATAACAAAGACTGGAATGCATCACCCAATCCGGACCAGCAAATCGTAGAAAGTACCGCTGCACATGCTGCCAGGCATCAGACTCCCGGCTTTGAACCTGCACTGACAAGTGGATCTGAAATACCTTTGATCTTAGATCCTGGCACAAAACAAAGGACTGCAGATAATTCAGGGGCTGTTCCTTTTGCATTTTATCCTTCAGGACCACCAGTGCCCTTTGTAATGCTTCCCTTCTATAACTTCCCAACTGAAGCAGGGAGAGGAGGTGCATCTGCTGTCCAATTTCGCGGAGAAAACAGGTTGAATGCCGGTGATTCAGTCCAGAATTTTGTCTCGTCTGATGGATTTGATCAGTCTGAGACTTTAAGCAATGCAAACTCTGTTAGAAGTGCAACTTCTGTTGAGTCGATGGAGCAGAAAGGTGACATTCTCAATAGTGACTTTACCAGCCACTGGCAGAACTTGCAATATGGACGGTTTTGCCAGAGCCCTAGGAATCCATCGCCTCCGATATACCAACCACCTGTTATGGTGCCACCAGCTTATCTACATGGTCGGTTTCCATTGGAAGGTCCAGGTAGACCTGTATCTACTAATATGAATCTTGTCACTCAGCTCATGAGCCATGGACCTCGTATTGTGCCTGTTGCTACACTGCAGTCTGTCTCCAATCGACCTACTGGTGTTTACAAGCAATATTTTGATGAGATGCCCAGATACCGCAGTGGGACGGGGACCTATTTGCCGAATCCTGTAAGATACCTTTTGGACTGGCTTTATTCTATTATTTTTACATGTCATGATTTGAATGTATGTAGGTTTACTAGTTTGTTTTTTTCTGGGTGTTTCAGTCTCGTGCGTACTTCAGGTGTCTATGGTTTTTCTATCAATGGACCTCTGTATGACCTTGTTTGATGCTTTCTTTACTGTATCTGATATGCAACTCCCATTGTTCTGTTCCTCTTTCTGATTCTGCTTTGCGATGGGGCTTGCGTGGGTGATACCAATCTGATCGTGCAACAGAAGCATTTCTGCTTTTAAACATGCATCAGACTCTTAAGAGTTGCCAGGTTTTCTATTTTGGTCTCTTCGTGTAATACGTTTTTCTTAGGAATCACTGTTTTCCTTTCTGCTTGTTAACGGACACAATGCACAGAAGATACTGCTCCAATATCTTCGTGCTATGTAACTGTTTCTTTTCCCAAAGAAATATTTTCTGTCTCTCTTACCTAATACTACAGGGGCAAAAATCAGTTTGCTCTTGATCATTCTATCATAGAAAGAATGGTATCTGTCAAGAGTGAATTCAATGTTGTTGATAAATTTATGGTTGTGGTTTCCACCTGGTTAGACCCTCAGAAGGATTTCCATTTAAAATGATGGAAGCTTTTGAATGATTCACATGTCTTTTCTGTCGATATTTTATGCATGGAAGCACCAAAAAGTGACATAATTATATTATGTTTTTCCCTTCTGCCTCATAGGAAGAACTACTTGTTTGTGGTGTTGGGCGATTTTGTGGTTGTTTGTTTCCAAATGAGATGGATCCTCTCTGAAATGGCACTTGGAAATTTTTATTTACTGTCAGTTGTCAAATAATTGTGTCAACTGTCCAGGATTTCAACAAAGTATCCTCTATCTTGGCAAACCTTGTTTGCCATAATGGAAATCTTCAATTGCTTTCTGACCATGTAGCTTGATGATTTCAGAAGCCATCTGTACGGGAAAGGCATACAAATATCAGAAAAGGAAACTCTACTTACGAAAGAAGGGAACATAACAGTGATAGAGAAGGGAATTGGAACAACGCAAAGCCTCGAGCTCCTGGGCGCAGTCACAGCCACAATCAAGTTGAGAGGTCAAACTTAAGAATGGATCGGATGGCAGGTGGCGAGAATCGAGCTGACCGGGCATGGACCTCGCATAAACAAGAATCCTTTCAAGCTTATCATTCCCAGAATGGTCCGGTTCACTTGAGTTCTGCTCAAAATGCTTCTAGCAATGTTACATATGGGATGTATCCAATTCCATCCACGAGCGCTGGCGGAGTGTCATCCAATGGACCCAATGGTCCTCCTGTTGTCATGTTTTACCCTTACGATCGTAGTGCTGGTTATGCTTCTCCAGCAGAACAGCTGGAATTCGGTTCTCTTGGGCAGGTGAGATTTTCAGGTGAAGTATCGCACGAGGGAGCTCGACCTGCTGGTGGTTTTGAAGGTCAGAGATTTCATGGAAGTTCAGCACAACGTTCTTCTCCAGACCAGCCTTCTTCCCCGCACATTGAAAGATAGGCAGTTGCTTCTTCTTCCATGGCAGATCTAGAATTGCAAGATCTGGGAGTCAGGAGTCATCCTAATCAAGGTAATTGTTTTCTTTGCCTCCCACCTAAATCTCCGTGCTAGATGTGGTTGATCTTTGAGTTATATGATTCACGTGTGCGTGTATTCATGACCTTCATTATGTTCTGAAGCTTGGACGCTGTATCTTTGTCTGCATGGCCTGGTCGAGTCGAATTGTCGGTCCAAGGGTTGAGAACTCCTATCCCCCTCTTCAAATTACCCAGAACAAGATGTTGCTCGGAGGGATGACGAGAAATTCTTAGACTTCATCTTCCCTCCGAGAAATGCTTAGAGTTCATCTTCTGTTCCGGGGGAAGATCAACTCCACCTGCTGGTCTGTAGCTATGTGCACTAGCATTTTCATCTTCGGAGCTGTGCTGCTTGCGAGGATGTAACCGGTTGGCTGCGAGGACGCCAGAAGTAATAGTTCTTGGCCAACATGTAACAATTTTTACTAATCTAGAATCTCACGGATTAGGTTGAAAAGGTTCTGCCATATCGTCTTAAATGACACAATAGGATTTTGGTGGACGGTTTATTAGGGTTTCCGATTCATAAACTGTGTGAAAAGCAAACCCTAGAATCAATGTTACCTTCCTATTTAAACAAAAAATCAATACTACCTTAAAGATAGATGAAAAAATAAGATGTCCAGTTTCTCTTCATGAATCTTATTTCTCACTTGCAGTTGCATTTCTTTCTATTTGCATTTTGAGGTGTTTACTCGTGTGTTTAATGCTTAACATCTTGTTTTTATTGACGATATTTTTTAGAACAGTTCTTTTTACACAAGAAGTGAGAGGCTTAAAAGCCACTTTAAAATTCCGTCTAAAGTAAGCTTTTTCCTAAGAAATTATGTTTGCTTTTCTAGAAAGTGATATTACCCTTCTAGCTTATAGTAGATAGTTAGTTACCAACGAACTTCAAGCTCAGCCGATGCCTCTAATTCCATAACACCTGGGTGATTTGACACATTTTCCTGAAAGCCGTAGGAGAAACTTGATTGATTAAAACGTGACACTTGGCTCTGGTGGCCATGAAAAATTTACAGTTAGTTTTCTCTGTCTGCCATAGCCAAGGCAAATTGGTCCATATCCAGATGTTATATTGGTTCGTTGTAGGATTCTAGAATGGAGAAAATCTCAAGTAGCTGTGGCTGAATATCAGCCCAAGGCCAATCCATTATGATATTATTAAGGGGTAGGAGATACAACCAATCCAACTTTACATGCATTTACATTATAAAAGGGGACAGATCATGGTGTCCCATGTAACCTTAACACTAAACTGCAAGTCTGAGCTTCATTTTTCATCGTGTCATGACTTCCGTTGTTCCAAGGATATTGCTCTCCATGGTATGGCCTCGGCTCCACGAGCGTGGGGACGGCCCAGCGAGCAGCGGCCATAAGACGTTCATTTGCTGTCCTTCTTTCGGAGCTGTCGTCGTCTTTGTGTTTTGCCTTAGGACTTCATTTATTGCCTTGAGGTAGTTGCTGGAGTCGTGGTCTCTCAGTATTGTTCCCTCTGAACCGTAGGCCGTGGGGTTGCTTAATGTTTGTACGGGGTGCGGACAGTTCAGGAATGTCCTGATCACGTTTGTAGAGAACCCGCAACGAGTCTTGTCTAGTGTGTAAAGCGCGCTACCGGGAGGGAGTAACGGGTGCGCGGGGGATGTTTCCTCGTCGGGTTGGAGGATGAATATTTTTCCGAGTGGAGCGTACAATAGTTTCTGCATAACAGCACAAGTCAATTTCAAGTTCAGATTAAAATTTGTACCATGCAATGATGTTTCTAGTTTTCATATCGAGCGAATTGAGGCGGAAACTTACGTTCTTGTTTAGACAAGGATGTGATCTGAAGGTGCCATTCAGACGTTTAAGAAGTATAGCGATGTGGTCTGGGTAGATGCAGGAGAATGCTCGTGGAACAATATCCCTGTGCATGATCACGGAATGGATATCGCTCTCATCTAATCCCAGATCCTTCAGCAGCTTGTGGCCTCCACAGAATATGAATGGTGATCCGAAAGTGACTACTGGTCGCAAGGTCGATCGCTTGACCACATTCCTTTTAATGAGCATCAAGTGTACCAAAAGAGAGAGACTACCGCCAAGTGAATGGCCCGTGAACTGGAATTTTGCTCGTTCGCCGTACATGTCCAGAAACTCAGTTATCTCTGGCAAGAACTGTTCGTAAATTCCTTTCGCGGCTTCGTATATTCCTCTGTGGACAAGGACTTCAGTTCCCTGTTACAGATATAGCATCCACCACTTGTTAGTGTCTGTAAATAGTAACAAGAAGCCAAGAAAGTAAGTTGATTCACGCTCGGAATTCTTACCTCAAATTTTGCAGGTTCAAACAACAGGTTTGCGTACCAGGATTCCTTCGATTCTGATCCCTGCATCGTTGGGATTTTGCATTGTTAAGAAGCTGTCACTTAAATCTTCTTGTTAAATTCAAAGAAAGGGGTAATAGAATGAGCACCTGAATAACAAAACAACGAGTATAGGTGCTTGGATCGTCACATATGAACCATTCGCAAGGTGAAGAGTGAAGCGACTGGAGGTCCCTTGCGGCTTCCTCTTTCTCTTTCTCTCCTGCTGCTACAACTGCCGTCATCGTTGATGCTGTAACACATGCAGCCACCTCCGATTTATACACCCTAGGGGGGCTTTTCCCCCCTCCGTCCGGTTGGTCTACACCTCGGCTGGAATCAACCAAACAATTACCCTCCTGCGACGAGTCGGACTCGCAAGTCGAAAGGCCCTTCGACCGTGATTGAACAAAAGTGGCAGCCGAAGCTGCAATTTCATACGCGACGTAAGGGCGCATTGGACTCCTGTGCTCGGGAACCCCTTCCTCTCTTGAATTAATTTCAGCAGTATCCAAACCGGTAATTGGCACACGAGTTGAATCTTGATCAAGTCTCTCTCGTATGGCCGTTGCTTCTGCTTTCCTCTCCAGGGAAGAGGTGACAAACTGGAGACCATACCATGATCTCAAATCCATTCCCTGCAAGTAGGCAATGAAATTATTCAGATGAAAAATAGTTAAAAATCTTTTTAATTTATGGATTTAAAAAAGATACATACCTTGATCTCCGGAATAACATAGGCCATATTGCTCAAGAAAGCCAACTTAGAGAATAGCCGAATATCTGACCAAGGAACTGAACTAAGAAATCGCGAAAACGTTTTGCGATTATATGATGCCTCCCCGCCGCTGCCGCCATCCTCGTCGGAGTCATAGTCAACCATACAACCGTCCTCGTCGCCATCATCATGATCATAATCGAAGTCACGGTTGCCATCTTCGTCTTCCACATCCATATTCTTCTTTGGTTGCTTATTAAGCCAACGACTTCTGATCTGCAAAATCCTCTCCACCCAATTTGCTCTAGTTACTTCCGCCTCCTCGTTGCTTGCCACCACATCTTCTTCACTTTCAGCTACTTCCTCCGACTTGTCCACCACATCCACGTCCGTGCTCGTCTCAGGATCAAACAGGAACGTCCGGAGCGAGTTCGGTATAATCGAGGTGGAAATCTGAAACGGGAAAACCCCGAGCGATTTACTGGTCTTCAGCTTTGGCTCCATCATCCTGGCAGTAACCCGAGTAGCCGATATGTGGTTATCTGAATACGACCTCCGCATCCTCGCTTGGTTCCCCATGTCCTTAGCGGACTCCGAACGCCAGAGGCCATCATGTTCTCTAAAAATGTCCCTCGAGATCGAAGCCGAAGACGGTATCCCCAACGAACTACTAAAAGGCATGTCTGATACTGCAAAGAATTATGAATCTCCAACTTTATATAATCTACTACCTGCAATAACGTGGAAAATGGAAACTTTTTAGGCCTCCTTTTTTCCCTCCTAACCTCTCTACTAAAAATCTCGGAGGCTTGCAGATTACTTAAGAACAAGGCAATCCTGTCCTAACGGACTTTATAATGTACATAAAATGAGAATTATGAACCTCGGAGAAACCGAGAATATTATGATGCTGTACTCGAATTGCATGTAAAATTTACGGAATAGTACATCGATAGCGGACACGAAAAGGGTGTCAATGGTCATTTCAGTTCATCTGGAGACAATATTATTGTATAGTTTTGTTCGACACTGGACATAGAGAGCTTTTGTCATAATCTAAAACGACAGCGTGGAGGTTAAAAGACCAACAATCTATACACTCATCAATGTTTGACCAATCAAAAAGTGTGGAGAGTACGATATAAGATTTTGTTTCTTATTGTTCCTCGAGGAAGCAGCAGACCGATGAGAATTTTGGCTAGTGAGCTCAATTTAGTTATTTTTATTGTAGTATTAGATTGAGGTTTTCTAAATTTTATGTGGGGTTAATTTTATTTTTTGTGTGCATACATCTAAAAGTTGTCTAATTTTTGAAGATCCTACTCGGTTTGAACTTGAATTTGTTGTCCCACTACTAAGTGATCTAAACAAAAAAAAAACTAATTACTAAAATAAATGGTTTAGATTTTGTAAAAAATAAACTAGTTGTGGGCTAATTGCGCTAATTGGTTTATATGTGTCGGCACTGCCTTGAGGAGCAACAATGTTATTTGTTAAATTTAGCGTGCAATTCGATTTAACGTTCAACACATGGGTAAGTATTAGTCGATTTCAGTCAAAAATAGGCATCTTCACTTGTGATGGACTCCGTTAAAAAAGAAAAAGGAAAACAAGTGAGAATTTGTAGCCAGTGGGAAATGTAAATGTGGCGGCTAGATGTTATAACAATATCGTTAGACCTCAAAGTAAAAGATACAAATGTATATTTTCTCCGCCAAAAAAAAGATAACAAATATTTCTTCTGTTATTTCGTTTTTTAGACAAAGATCATCCGGTTTTACATTTCTAGAGAAATAAAAAATATCTGTCACCAGGAAAAATAAAACAAATCACACGATATTAACTAAAATATGTAATTTTTTTCTCTAAAAAGTTGGTGATGAATAAGATAACGATCAGGAATCACCGATTCTAATGGCCACGACAAAAGAAAATATCAGCAACAAGTGTAAAAAACAGAAAACCAGCAAGAAAACAAAATTTTGTCTTTTAATTAACCTGCAATACCAAGTTCCCAAAATGTTAATAACGAAGCTATAAATTCCAATTCTCCAAGGATCAATTCAATTTTGGTATCCCCGGGCCGAGCTTGAAAATTCCCGTCCTCGGCTACATCCCACCAAAATTTAAGACACTTTAATTGAAAAAAAACAAAATCACAGTATAAAAAAAATTGGGCAACCACATTAAAAGAATTTTTTAAAGAAATATACGGACAATTGTTACCTAACAATGAAAGAATATGAGACAGCCCAACATGTATAACTAATTCCAACGAGCAAGCCTCATCTTTATGTATACCGTTAAATTTCCGTATTACTTGTATCCATGGACGTGTAAAAACGTCTTCGTTAGATATGGTTTTAATAGAGTTAAAACCATGCGACAAGATTATGATTATCAAATACCTGGATTCAAAATGGGTATGACAATAAAGGGTAGCAAATTTTTCACTAAGGATTTTATTGTCCAACTTCAACTTGAGACTTCATGGTTAATTCTGGAAGATGATACCAAATTAGATTTTGTCCAACTTCTATGAATCTAAACCAAGATTCAAGATCATGTTGATCCTACTTGTCCCATAGTCACCCCCAAAAAAAAAGGCACGAAAGACGGAGAAATTCTGGATTTAGACAAAAGGACCTTTCGTGAGAAGGCTATGTATCTGATTAAATTTGGTAACCCATATGTACACGTATTTGCTTTCTTATAAACACGATAGATGTTTCCTAATTTAGCTCGTTGGTTAAGAATTTAAGACAGGGTAGTCCATCTACAAAAATTTTGTGGAACCTTCCACATCATTCATTTTCATGAATTTTGCCATTTCAAATAGCTTTCAAAATTGAGATGTTCGATTCTAGGATGGTGAACTTCCATTTTTTTTTTCCGTATTAATGAAGACAATATAGTGCCGCTCCACATAATAACAATAACTTTATGATTTATTCTAAAAAACAATAATTTCATATTAACTCTTTCTAAAGAATTTAGAAAAAAAAATGAACTTTGTAAGGCCTACCACGAAGAGGGATCGGATGAAATATGTGGGCTCTAGCGACTGGGCCTATTTTGCTACATGCGAACGTCAGGAAAGCACCGACCTTCAGCCCATATGACCCGGAGGTGAAGGCCCACCAAATAAAACCACTTCGCTACGAACTTCTTTCACTAATTAATAATTCCCGTCGTTATTAACTTATTATACCATAAAAAACATTTACTGGATTAACGACAACTATTTTAAACGAATCGTTGCATAAATAAACTGAACCCCTTTGTCTAAAAAACGAAGATGGTTTTGTACTGTTTTAAATGAGTAAGAAATGTATGCATGTAAATATGTCTGAATTCTAGCAATTGAAAACACAACAAAAATGTTGCTAAAAAAAACCCAACAATATTATATTGTTATGTTGGAAGAATTTTTCTTTCATCCAGTTTGAAGATTAGTCTGCTTAATATTTATCTCCTAAACTAGGTGATATAAAAAAAAATATATGTATACATATATAGTCACATACATTGGATACTCTTAAAATCCACAATGTGAAGACTTGTTTTTGGAGGTGTACAATGTGAGGAGTTTACTTGAACGACCAGTAATATTTCTAGCGCGAATTTTGCTGACTTGGTTATATCATCCATTGACGATCCTGGCACTTGGTGTATTTTCTTAGGTGTATTTTTATGTGACACTCTTATTATTAGAAATAATAAAACATTTATCCACTGTAAAAGAAGAGTAGTTGCTAGTTTTATCAAAACTGAGATCAGATGCATGATATCTGAAGTCGTGGATTCTAATCGAATCTTAATATATGGCCATTTAGTGCAATGTTTATTTCATCTAAACGAAACCACAATTTCTTTTATTTTGCCGAGCGTAAAACTACTTAACGAAAGACCAAAAATTATTTAACCAAGTCAAGGAAAAAAAAAACCGTACCTTAATAGATTCCCACGTCTCCGAACCGATCGATCCGTCCGAGCTTTTGCATGAGAAAGCTAGAAAAAAGCAATGGACTTGGAATTAGACGATGTCCAGTAATTTAACCGAAGTTTGTGTTTAGGGTTTTGTGGGGATCTATGGAGGGTGAAATATGAGGGGATCTGTTGGTACTAATATAATAAATGAGGACGAGAATACTCAGAGTGGGAAGGGATTCTCCATTCTTCTTCTTCTTGCGAGCGGCGAGCGAGGAACAAGTAGAAGAAAAGATGGAGAGTTAGTGCCTGTTCTGTTTTTTTTTTTTATGTTGTGTTCGAGAGGAATCTAATCACGTGTGCTTTTTCCTTCCCTTGAGGTGGCGTTGCTGTTGGATTCCTCCTACCCAAAAAATTATAACTATTTCTCTCTAAAGCCTCATTTCTCAGAGAGTAGAATTACGTGGGTGCCCTCTATTGATATTTTAGATGATAATGCCGTATACTTCGTTTTGTAAATGTTAGTTAAATTATCGTAATTCATGGGATCAAATCCAACATTTCATGATTTGTGAAAAAATTTGTAACCTAATGAGGTAATATGGTGTAAATTACACTATATTATGAGCCCAAAGTTTAAATTCTAAAAAAAGTGTAAAAATTTATCTTAAAAAATAAAGTTTGCCTAATTTTCTGCCTGCTGTTATCTTGACATAATATTGTTTTACTGTATGTTGATGGATCAAATCCGTTCAGATCATACAAATGTGATAATGCCGTAAAAAAACATTTCATAATTTGTGAAAAAAATTGTAACCTAATGAAGTAATATGTTGTAAAGTGCACTCTATTATGAGGCCCAAAGTTTAAGTTATAAGAAAATTAAAGTGTAAAAGATTATCTTAAAAAATACAACTAGCCTAATTTTCTGCCTGCTGTTATATTGTTTTACTGTATGTTTGATGAATCAAATCCTTTCAGATCATACAAATGTGATAAATGTGTTGAATTTTTTTTTTGTCATCAGGTTGGTGTTTGTTCGAATAGGACTAAAACGTAAAACTTGGAGGGTATTTTGGTCAATGGACTTTGGGGATACAGAGATATTTTGCTGAAACGGGGTCCAAATGTGCGGTTGCATGGGGGAACAACCCTCCAACGCCCTCCACATCGTCTCTTCCCCATTGGGCGAATTCCCGAACTGCCCCCACACCCCACCCCTGACAAGAATCGGTTCGCCGGAACTCGCAAGGCTGTTTCCTCGTCAGGGGGTGTGGGACCCATCTGCCTTGGCGACTCCTCTATCCTCCACGTGTCCTCTGACAGTGATCCCTCCTACCTCCTCGTGCGAAGCCTAGCTTTGTCTGGGTCTGGGACGCGACAAGACGGGATGGGCCTGCTTTATTGGGCCTGATATGGACTGAAGCTTAATGTTGATAATATGCCCAATGGGCTTCAAGTTCACCAGCAGTATTTGTAGCTGATTTATTTCTCGATTCAATTTAAAAGTCTGATGAGATTTAAAATAATAAAAAAAAATAGCTTTAGCCAATGACAAACTCGAATGAGGACCAGATTTGGTCGTGGAGAGTAATACACATGACTGTCATGTACAATGAATTTATTCAGTCATAACTGTTCAAGTTATTAGTTTATAAATAACGAATTATTCTAACGTAATTGACCAAACTATCTAAGTGAAATTATTCAAACATACATAATCAAATTATTTGAATATCTACGACCATCCGAACAAAATCATTCGGATGTAACCAATCAAATCATTCAAGTGAAACTATTCAAACATATATAAGCGAAACATTTATCATAAATAAACAAAACCATTTATATGTATTAAGCAAAATTATTAAAATGTTCAGCCCTATAAAATAATACATGTACATGAACAAATTCATTCTCATCAATTGTGGGTGGGTTAACTTTAAGTAAAAGCTAAAAATTTCTAAATTTCGGTTCAGGCCCACTTTGTAATTTGTACGAGCTAAGCTATGAATAATAACCTATTCTCAAAAAAGAAATTGTGGATAGCAAAATTCTATTAACGAACATCTTTACAGTTGCTGTGACATCCAAGTTACTTCTTGTTTTGGTGATTATCTTCGAGCATTTGGTTGTCTTGATATGACTGTTGGCATCTGTCATTGTTTTTTGGTTATCATTACTGTTGGTTTATGTAATTGTTTTCGAATTTGTGACGTAAAGATTATATTAAAATGAATGTATTAAAACTCTTAACCTAATATTAACTGATAAATTTCATATTTATTTTGTATTAAAATGAGCGGGTTACAATTCTCAACCTAATATAAAACTCAACAAAATCCCTAAAACATATACTCGGGTATATAACCACTGTAAAAGTCTAAGTAAATTTTACATCAATAATTATAATGGACAACGAATTATATTCTAAAACTTCGTCAATTTATACAAGTTAGATTGATAATATACTTAAACGTGTATTGGTATAATATCGCAGACGACGCGCTCGGGGCACTTACTACTTAGACATGTGGTAGTTGGATTAGTTCTCAAAAATTATTTTTTGGAATACAATAAAAGATACATGGCAGTGTTTTTTTTTTAAATTGAAAAATTACATGATCAAATTAAAAAAATATCACATAAACTGGTATCGCATGAAAGAATTGTCATCGTCACAAAAAATGAAAAATACAAAAAATACAAATGTCGGGAACTTTTTTTCAAAAAAATAAAAATAATAGGACCAAAGTAAAAAGATCTATATGGACCGATATCGCGCGAAAAAAATATTATTCTCGTAAAAATAAAAATTACACAAAAATAAACATGTTATTAAAACACATGAAATAAATATCAACATCACATGGAAAAAATGTTAGCACAGTCTATCCAAATTTTGTGATATGCGAACTAATTTTTACCATCTATACTTAATTCATTCTTATGTTGAAGTGCATTGTGCCTTTCTTCTAAACGAACTTAATGGTGTGCCACTAATATATAAAATTGTACTTTGCCAAATAATTGAAAGCAGGGTAAGCCCAACTTTTCCTTTTCTTTTCGTTATTTATAACTCATTACATCCGCCAACAGATGTTCAAATAAAGAATTCACAATTTAATTTACTATTATTATCCACTCTATTAATAGTGAGCAAATAATTTATTTACCTTGTAACTCCATGCAATCAATCTGCAAGTGGGATCTTTTAAATTTTTTTTTTTGGTGTTAAGTGGGATCTTTTAAATGGCACATCGACAAAAGTAATTTCCCAACAAAGAATTTCAACTTTACTTTTTTAGTTATTTTTTTTTTCCATTTAACATGTGGCTTGTATACATTTGCCATCAAACTTCAAAATCATCGCTTTACTTCCTGAGTACCATTGGCTTATTGGAGAGGTCTCTACTGTTTTAAAGATTCTCCTCCCCTCGCATGTTACTTAACTACCACTGGCTTACAAGTTACACTTGCCTGTTGCTCCAAATAATATATAGCAAACAGTCAACTCCTTGAATGATAAATCCTACACCATTTTGCAAGGATAGTATATCATTTTTGGGCAAACCTTTATTTGATAAAAAAAAGTTTAATAACATCTAAAATTTTGAAATTTAGACCAATTGGTCTAAATTCCAATCACTGTCGGGCCTATTTGAATTAAGTTGGCAGGGAGTTGTTTGTATGAATTTGAATTAACTTGATTTTGTCTGAGTCATAAGATCAACAGATACATTACTTGGGCCAAGATGCTTCCACCAAGCAATGTGGATTTCTCCAACAATAAATTCCACAAGTGATAATCTAAATTCGTTTGTAGATAAAATTAGAAGATTGACTTTACTTTTTGTGCTTTGTTTTGTCTACTTGAAATGCTCCGCAAATTAGGGCGATGTATTAAACTTCGGTACATACTTAACTTATTTTTTCGATAACACAGTATATATCATCAGCAAACATTTTTTTTTGACATTTTTTCCTATTGAATTTTATCATATTAGAGTTTTACTGAAACTTTTGACTACGATTTTGGTTAATATAATATATTTCTCGCTTGGTTCTATGTATTTGTGGATACTAATAATATTAAGAAATCTTTGTTTGTTAAACAATATCATTTTCAAAATTTTATCTAGGTGGGGACTAGATTTAATCATTGAAATTATAAATAGTACAATTTTGTAATAAACACTTAAATGGTGAAATTATGATATAGTTTTTTCAATTATGATAAAATGATTCTTTATACATATTTGAATAATTTTATTTTGATGATTTAATTAATTACATTAAAATAATTCATTTATATGTTAAAATAATTAAAACAATTCGGACTAAATAATTTCTCTATGCAAAACACTCCAAAACTTTTCTCCAGAATCAAATATGGTTCCTTAGTGGAGTGTGAGTTTTTTTTTTGTCTCCCACCTAGTGATCCGACTCACTAGCCGACTAATCTGGGTTCGAGTACTGAAGTCCCTTATTGGGGGTAGACTCTCCCAACAAGCATCTGCTGCGTTCATCAGGTTTCGGACTCGAGACCTGAGTATTAAGCGAGGAAGAGTACTTACCACTCTACCCCAATAGTTGTTGTTCAGTGGAGTGTGAGTTTTTGTCATCCATGGATACCAATAGTTCGGTCGTTTGAGTTATAAATTCAGTTACAAACTTACAATGACTTGTCGACAAAAAAATGTGGTTTCGTTTTTTCCAAACTCGAGGAAAATGAGAAAGGAAAACTTCTTATGGGCTAACGTGGACCTATCATAATCCGCACAAGATGTCTGAATACTGTTGGCTCTAAAGTGACCAATTCTTTTGCTTATTTTTGGATGAAAATTGACATTGAACGACGTTTATCTAATATGGCTTTTCAGTTATGTATATCTTCGGGAAAAAGAGATAATCTAATATTCTTTGTGGAGTGCACTATATGAAGTAGACATTATTTGCAACTTGAAAAATATGAATAAATGTATGCAATAACCATATTTCACATATTTTTCGAGAAAAAAAACAATTTATATTTTATTTTTGGTTCCAAACATGTGAATGCTTAGTTTCTTTAACTGTGAATAATTGAAATATGATTTATTTTCCAGAAAAAATTGTTCCAAACAAGTTATAATTTTTTTTTTCAAGTTCCGACAGTCTAAATAACCTATGCACACGATATGAAGTTGGTCGAAACTAGATTAAATTTCCCTCGTGTGACAGCAAGTGACAGTGCGAGTGTTTGACGGTATAAGCTCGTCGACTAAGCTAAATGTTTTTTTTAAGGATAAGGTTAGCTGCATAATCAATGGTCATGTTCCCCAAGTCTGAAGCCTAGCCAATGTACTCGAAGCCTCTACATACCAATATTTTATTGCTCTATATACCAAATTATTTGGTGACTTTATATGTACCACCCAATGTTCTATTGACATATGAATTAACATTTATTAATTGAACTATTGACTATGATATATAAACATAAAACTAAATCAGATATTATTGTGATAATATCTTACAATAATTCATTTTCTAATCAAATTCTCTAATTGGAAAATAGTCCAATTGATAACAATAACCATTAATTAATTTCACTACCAAAAAAAATCAAAACGCTATATATATATATATATATATATATATATATATATATTCAAAATTAACATACTCTTGACTCATGAAATAAAATCCAAATTCGATCTAGGTGGAATTACAGCACTAGGTGCTTTCCTCCCATTGACTCTACTATCAGATGACATTTTTGAACGACAAGTTCAATAAAATTGATTAATGATTATTATAATTAATTAGACTATTTCTTAATGAGAGAATTTGATTAAGAAAAAGTTTATTTGAAAATATTATCATAATAATCTTTGATTGAATTTCCATGTTAATTTATCATAGTCGTCAATTCAATTAATAAATATTAATTCACATGGAAAATGACTCAGATGGATGACCATAAAATTTCTGAAATAATCCTATCCTCAGGAGAAGGGAAAGATAGGGCCGGTCCGGGCCGCCAAGAAGTGGACCAAAGGGGAAATTGACAGACTAAATAAGAAATAATAAAGTAAGCGAGACGTCGGTGGATACATTGGACTTTTGAGATGATGTTAAGCTAAGGCAGGTAATAAACTAAAGTAAGATCACATAAATATTAAAAATAAGTGATAACAAATTTGAACGCTACATACAAATTTTAGTGGACTGATTTATAAAATTTGAATCAAATACAATATTTTAAAAATAACAATTTCGTTTAACAAATAGCCAATTTGAACCTGAAATTTTGTTAAATTAGAACAATTTCATTACAGTTTGATATAAATATTTATTAGATATTTATACAAAATTCGAATTTACATTGTCCAATCAATTTAGATATAATATTTAGATATGGTTAATAACTTAATATTCACAAGCACCCACCCACTACCTAATCATCCACTCATAAATCCCACCTCCTCCTCATCCTCTCCCTTTCATCCTCTCTCTCTCTCCCACAAACTCAATACAACAAAACAAAAACTCCATCATCCTTCCTCATCACTTCTCTTCTATACATATATTTTTTAAACTAAAGAGAAAGAGAAGAAGAGGAAGAAAAAGAAGAAGAAGAAGAAGGGAAGACATGGAAGGAGAGTTAGCCAGGAGACACCACAGGCACGACCTGAGAGAGAACCAGTGCACTTCTTCTATCTCCAAGCACATCAAGGCCCCCGTTAACCTCGTACTCTCTCTCTCTCTCTCTCTCTATATCTCTCTCTCCTAATTTGCAATGATTCGAACCCGAAACTTTAAAGGGTGTCTTGTAATAACTAGTGGGGATGTTGAATTATCTATAATACAGCGACTTTTTTTATATAAAAAATTGTGTTTTTTTTTCCTTCTTCTTGTGGTGGTTCTAATATGGGGTATGGTATGTATGTTGTGTGTGAGATTACGTAGGTATGGTCGTTGGTGAGGCGGTTCGACCAGCCACAGAGGTACAAGCCCTTCGTAAGTAGGTGCGTGATGAACGGGGAGCTCGGGATCGGCAGCGTCAGAGAGGTCAATGTAAAGTCCGGCCTCCCCGCCACAACTAGCACCGAGCGCCTTGAGCTTCTCGACGACGACGAGCACATCCTCGGCGTCCGCATCCTCGGTGGGGATCATCGCCTCAAGGTATTGTCCCCTCCATTTGTCCCGGACCAATCCATCGTTCCGATCCTTGATCTTTTTCCTGGCCTTGAGAGTAACCTTTGTTTTATCTATCAGTCCCCGATTTGAGTTTAATAACAAAAAAGATCCATTTTTGTAATTTTGCTGTACAAGCACGATTTTACTGGTACCTCCCTGTGCGTGGAATTCAAGCAAGTGGTAGTGAAGTTCCCTTTGGTGTTTTAAATGTGGTCTAGAAAATTGTTACTTTACTTGTTTGTGGATGTGGATGCAAATTCTCTGGTGTAGAAGCTTTCCTTTTTATAGGAATCTTTTGATACTACCCGTTCCTTCAAAAGTTGCACTCTTATCTGGGATCTGTTTATTTGTCTAGTTGCGGTGCTTAATTTCGTATGCCTCCCTATGATCACAGAGTTGAGTTGTGTCACATTTGGTTCGGTTCGATTCTTGTACAAGAGTCACTTTACTTCCGATGTACGAAAGTTGCATCCTCTTCACCTTGTTCTTTGACATGATAAAACTTAGAAAGTAACTAGTTTGTGTCTAGTCTCTTGGACATTCTTGGTAGTTGTTCTGATGGTATTTTGTTTGGGTTTGCAGAACTATTCCTCAATCATGACTGTTCATCCTGAGGTTATCGATGGAAGGCCGGGGACCTTGGTCGTGGAGTCGTTTGTGGTTGACATTCCAGAAGGCAACACCGAGGACGATACCATCTACTTCGTCAAGGCCCTGATCGGTGTCAATCTCAAATCTTTGGCAGAGGTTTCTGAAAGGATGGCTGTGCAGGGGCGCACCGAATCCATAAACCGGTTCTAATCAGGTCACGGAGATGCAACGCAACAGATTCGGTAAATGCCATCCACGGCTTGCCCAAGCTCTATAGCGTACTGTTGGGGTCTGATCCTGGAATCTCGAAAGAGTTTTGATTAAAATGGCTCTTGCCTGCCCGAACTTCTCTGTATACTTGCATTCCCTCAGCTTTCTAGAACTCGAAAATGGACAAGAGATGAGAGATGAAGCTTCTATCTGTGTCTAGGATTGTTTAGTGGCGGGTTTTGTGCTTGGAGGTATCTAAATTAATATGCTTGTATTTGTAAATACTTTTGTAAGATTTAGGTGGTGAATTTGGACTTCTGTCTTCTGTTATCCCATCCCTAGTTGCTGCTTCTTGGCACCTGGGATGTTTATCATCATAAAAGAAATAGGACTTGCATCGACGCTGCTGCTGTTGATCCCTATCACCATTGTCTCGAAGTGTTAGTCGTTTTTATTCGATGGGTGATATCTAATGCGATTTCAGGTATGGAATATACATGTGAAGGTCGAAAAAGTTACATTACACGCTCCGAAAAAGTGTACGGGTGCATGCGATTTGGAATGTCGGATCACGTGCACACAACTGATCTGAGTCGTCGAATCACCCTTTTATTTTACCTCTAAATCAAAGCGACTCAGATCAATTGTGTACACGTGATACAAAGACTTAGATCGCGTGTACATATTCCGATGTGAAGGTGCATGGTTGCACGTGGCATCTCATGTCCAATTGGTGGGCTCTTTAAAATTAGGACCAGTAGACGCCAAAGGGGACAGAGAGAGAGAGAGCGCTACTACCACTCGCTTCAACGTGGGTTGGGCAATCACATTCGGTGGGATATCGTGCCCATGTCCCACGAGGGAAGATGATCTTGTCTTTTTTGGTATAATTAATAACTGAACTGTGAAAATCGGATGGCTGATCAACTTCCAACCGTTGAAATAAATTCTGTTTGGTAAAAAAATGGGTGGTCACCTGACAATTTTTTTGGGACTTTGAAGTTGCTAGAATGTTAATATTAATGAACAAGAGACGGCGACCGCTCATGACGTTCGTGGTCTTGATCTCGTCTCTTCCATGAATGATATAGTCAACCAGACAACCAGGGACCGTCCAGGTCCAGACCCGACCTTGGACCTTGGAGCCGAGTCCCGTGCCTCGTGGCTTGGTCAAAACCGATGTGGATGTGGACTACCAAGAGATCCTTAAGTAAACTGTCATTTTAATTTTGAAATATATACGCATTTGTGAAATTTGTTTCCTTTTTGTTTTAATTTTTGCTAGGGTTAATGCTAACCCGGTACTGGCCTACATTACCCCGTGGTAAGTCCCTAGTTCGAGTTTTTTTTTTTTTACCGTTTCTTTTTCTCTCTTTCTCTTCCTTTTGAATTCAATAATTCAAGTGTTTGCAATCTTTCTTGGTTGTTTTTTTTTTAGTAATAACATCGGATACGAAATAGAGAGAGGGTTCGCAAATAAGTTCACTCATTTGTCTCATGTTTGGTATGATCTCAGGACAGATAATGCAGCAGACCGAATTTGTATTTTGTTCTTGGTTCTTTGTGAATGTTGTTTCGGTGCCGGATTTGGTGGAATTTTCGGTTAGTGCTGTTTTTTTTAAGCTTTGGTGATGTTGCTTGTGTTGCCAGCCTAGAGGGACGACACAATGCTGATCCTGTATGGATCTTGGACATTACGGAGCGAGTGAGAAATGAGGTCGGTTGCAATTTCAACTTGCTGTTTCGGTCTTTCCTTCATATTGCCTGTTGAATTTCATTATTTATGTTGATCAAGAAGAAAGAAGTGAGGAAAGGGGAAGTCCTTAATTCGATCTTCCTAAAATTCTGGAGCGATTTTTTTACTTGTTATAGAATCTATAACCGCATATGATTTTAATGGATTATCGGGCAGAGAATAATACAAGTGTCGTGTTGCTTGGCGAAGCGGAGAACTGTTGCACTTTAGACAACAAAAGTCCACTAGCCAAAAACATGACTAAATTCAGTTCTGACCTGAGTAACACAAAGTACGTGGAATCCCATTTGAATCAACAAGGAGAACGTTGCAAAGATAAATACTACACCGTCAATGAAATACAATATTTTTATATCACATTTCCATTTTTAGGAAATGAAAAATTGAAATCAAATAGTCTTGTGGTGGATATTTCGACACCCAGAGACTGTTAGGAGCTGGAGTGCTCCTAACATTTTAGCGGTGTGGAACTAAAGACAGAGGTTTACGGCTTCAATGTCAACGCTACTAAAGATGGAAGGAGGAGGAACATAAAAGAGAGTTCTTAGTTCTTAATCCTTGATGGGTTACAATTGAAAATATCTATATTCATGTTACGAAAATCAAAAGTTGAGAATAATAAATGCATTGCATCATGTTCATAACAGAGACGAGGAAGAGTCTTAAGAAAGGGAGAAATAAGCGTAAATTTGAAGATTCCAGAATATGTCAACTGCCGGTGAATCTAAACCTTTTGTATGGGCTTGTCGTGCATTTATCTGGTCCAGAGAAGCTTCCGGGCGGGACAGGCTTATAATGTGCAACCACAGCTATGCACTTGATTACAAGTTTGGAGCGTGCTGTATTATTTTAGCAGCAAGCAAACTCTTGCTTGTCACATTTGGTAGCTCTTTGTGCATTTGCAAACAATGACGAGTTCTCTGATTGTCAACAAGACCTGTAAGTTGAAGGAAGTGATAAAAGATCTGATCTCTCTTGCGACGACATTTCTTGCTACTCGGGGAAATGGATTATAATGGCGTTGTGCCCAAGTCTTGGTCAAGGTAGATGGCTTATGGTGTCTTATTTGATCCTGATCTGAGGAACAGGGTAACCACGAAACTTGTCATGTCAGATGGATATTCGAGTCTTTGCTAGAGAAGCGCAAGCTTCACTTACAATAGGAAAAAAAAAACAGTGGGTAGCATTTCTTCCTCTATGTCGAATATGACGGGTCTAGGCATGCGGTTTTCTACCTGACTTTGATGGGTCAGTTCCTTGTAACAGGCTGTTAACGACTCCGACATATCCATAAATAGGACAAATTTGGATTACTTCTTTGATCTATTGTAACCTTCGGAACCCATTCCCTTGTTTAATTTAAGCTGCTCCTCTTCTCTCCTTCCTTCTCCATTTCATTTGTACAAGTATTTTTAATAAGCATTGACATGTTTTGATCTTGATTTGCACATGTTAATACTTCATTTGTAATCTAAAATTTTAAAAACGACCAGTCATGTGAATATTTCCCAACAAGACTCCAAGATGACTGGGAAGATGTTGCCGGGACTCGGGGTCTTGTTGGGTTTTGTTAATCTTGCAGTACGTGTTTAAGCTCTTCCCCTGTACTACTGTACTTCAGAACTTTGTAAAGATAACATGTTCCGTCAAGTTCTGACGCCTTCCTCGCAATTCTGAGCCACACAACAAAATCTCACTCCGTCAACCTATTGACATAACTTCCAAGGTCTCATGATCACCTTCAGACGTGGCGCTTTCTGAGTGGACAAGGAATCAATCCAACAAGCCAGCTCAGCAGCTATTTGCACACCAAGTCCAAAAACTGCACCGAGTCAGACAGAGAGGCTAAAGCTAAGGCCTTGGACATCCTCAGCTTTGGCTTCAGACCAGACAAAACACACACTTTTGCGCATTCCATTGGGATTAAACCTCCACCTCTCATGGTGGTTCAATCCTTTGGTTCTGTCCTTTGAGAGAGAAAGAGAGAGAAGCTTGGAAGTTGGCTGGTGATGAAGTTCAATTATGCAATGGAGGCCCTCAATGCAGCTAGATTGGCACCAATCTCTGTCCTCTGTGAGAAAAGAGCAGACCATCATCAACCCAAGAAGCCATCCTCACTCCCTATAGCTTCTATATCAAGGACCTTCCAAGGTGGTCTTGCTCTAGTGTCCTCGGCTCTTGGCGCTCCTGCCCTGGCACAAGCTCTAACTTACGAGGAAGCCCTCGGACAGTCCGTGACCACCCCGGCATTTGATGACGGTGCAGGTGGAGTCTTTGATAGTGTAATTAGCTTTGCGGCGGGTAACCCCATTGTTATAGCTGGTGGGGTTGCAGTCCTGGCAGTCCCATTGGTGTTGTCTCGAATTTTCGGCAAGCCGAAGCCTTATGGTGTTGAGTCTGCAAGGAAGGCATATGGGGTGTTGGGGGATGACCCGAGTGCTCAATTGCTTGACATAAGGGCTCCTGTGGAGGTTAGGAAGATGGGGAGCCCTGATGTTAAGGGATTGGGGAAGAAGTCTGTTCCAATTTTTTATGTAGGTGAGGACAAACCCGGTTTCTTGAAGAAGCTGTCTTTGAAGTTCAAGGATCCTGAGAGTACCACATTGTACATTCTAGACAAGTAAGAGTTTCGGACCGAGCTTTGATACATGGGGCATGCATGCATGCATTTCCTAGTGTTTATGTAGAGGAAGAGAATGTAGAGATCATGAATTATGGACTTTGGATAGAGAGATATGTGCTTGATCATGGAATTCGGACCGAGCTTTTATATGTGCATTCATTTCTTAGTGTTTATGTACATGTACGCAAAAAACTGCTGTTACATGTTGACATAATAATGCTTAGAAATTGTATCTCAGTTGTTCTTGTTAAAGTAATGAGATGAAGCTAATGTACCACTTTGCTGATGGAAGCCAGATTTGACGGAAACTCTGAGCTGGTTGCGGAATTGGTCACGGTTAATGGGTTTAAAGCTGCTTATGCAATAAAAGATGGTGCAGAAGGACCAAAAGGATGGATGGTACTCCTCAACAATTCGTTTCTTCGGTTTAGTTGGTCTTGATTTCATTGTCGGATTTGCTAATCTTACCTAAAATTTGAGGTTCATACTTTTTTTTTCAGAATAGCAGTCTTCCCTGGATACTACCGAAGAAATCTTTCAGTTTTGATCTTGGTGGTATCTCGGACAGTATCAGTGATGCTCTTGGAGTATGCATTCCTCAGCTTTCACCTTTTGTAGTGTCAAATTTTCAGCTTGTCGTTTCATTTGCAATGGCCGCTTTTTCAATGGAAACATTGAAGATGCACGTTCCTAACTCCATACTTGAAATCTGTAATTTGCCATGCCTTTTAATTTTGCTGAATAAGAATGCTGACTTGACTTAGACAAACTTCAGACGGGTACCGGGGATAAGTCCTAACTGCTTGTCTGCTTCACAGCTTGATCTATGTGCTCAATAGTGGTCCGAATAGGAAACCAGTATAGTTACTTCTGAAATGAATTTGCAGGAGAGTTTTGACGCATTATCCGTCGGTCTTGGCCTCGCGGCAGCTACTGGCATTGCCTTGTTGTCATTCTCGGAGGTGCTGCATTAAACTACTTTGTTTCAGCCTCGTTTTGGTTTGTGGCTTTTCACAAAGCCGCGGATATAAATTTAAAGATTGATGTTTGTTGTTTATTTCCAGATGGAAACCATTCTGCAAGTGTTGGGTTCGGCCGCACTTGTTCAATTTGCCAGTAAGAAACTCCTCTATCAGGAAGTAAGTTTCTGCAACTATTATATTAGTTATGTATTTCCTGAGAACTTGTCGATGGGCTGCTACAATCCGGCAGAGTTAATATGTTCATTGATGGAATATGCACAAACAATTGCCTGAAACTGTGTTCTCTTAACTAACTGCCCTCTCGAAAAATATGCATGTTGATTCACGCTAATGCATCCTCAACTATAAATTACTCTCGAGTGCAGGACAGAAAGGAAACGGTAAAACAGCTCGACGAGTTTCTGAACACGAAGATTGCTCCGAATGAGCTTGTAGATGATATAAAGGTACTATCTACACACAAACACAATAATCAAGCATTCATTTACTACCTAAAAGAATCATTTATCCGTTTCCTAGTTGACAACAACCATCGTCTTGATCTACACGTCTATGTCACATGTAGCAAATCGGGATCGCTCTTTTGCCTTTTCCTGCGAGCGGTAAGTCTCTTCCTTCTCCAGTGCCTGCTGCCGCTGAGAGCACTGTCCAGAAATCGGAAGCAGCTCCTGTTGCAGCCTCTGAGCCGACTGCAGAAGCAGCTCCTGTGGCAGCCCCTGAGCCGACTGCAGAAGCAGCTTCTGTGGCAGCCCCTGAGCCAGCTGCAGAACCAGCTCCTGAACCCGCTCTGCTGATAAATTCGGTACCTAAAACCGAAGTTAAAGAAGAACCTGTGCCCAGCCTTCCCAGGCCTCTTTCACCATATGCATCAGTAATCTCAAATCCATTGCATCATTCTTTTGTTGCTCTCTTCAGGAACCTGATCATACAATTATACTTTCAATGTTGGCAACTGATCCAGTTTCTTGCTGTTCATCCATTGCAGTATGCAGATTTCAAGCCTCCATCATCTCCTTCGCCATCGCAGCCCTGAAGCCATAGCCCCAACTACGAGTACGCCTCCAGTAACCGGCCACCATTTTGCTGGAAATTTATACGGCCAGGTCATAATCCATGCGAATTCAAATCTAGCGAGGCGATCAATGCCTGGAGTTCCCGAGCTTTGACATGCCATTGTCTTTGATTCGACACCAATGTTGTGCAATCACGTTCGGTGATCGATCAGTGATGCAGACGATGATGATGGACCCGTGCACCCTTTGTAGCTTGTGTGTGTTTGTGTAGATGGTAGCTTACATGTCCTTACTTTGTTCTTACAATGTCACTGTCCATCTTATGGAGTAAATTGGTGAATAAACCAACTCTCAACTGAATTTCAGGTGATTTGTAAGAGCTTCATTTAATGACCAGTTTATCAGCCTAATACAAAACTCGGTCAGTTCGAAATTATGAGTTGTTATAGCTTATATAGATAATAGATGGACGAAACTGGTGGTATTTACCTTTTGACCTTTTCTAACGTTTGTAATCTGGAGATATGTATTTAGGCATATTAATATAAAATAAAAGAAAAATTACATGCAAAAGAAAATCACTTAAATAGATTTGACTGATTAAATCACTTAATACAACAAAAAATGATTAGAATTTTAATCCAAAGACTAATCATTTTGATTTGTAAATAGTATCACGAAATAGTATTAAGTTGTCCTAATATTCTTTAAGTACTAAGCTAGTTAGTTCTCGTTGGCCCAAACTCAATAATTGGACAAACTATATGCATGAATAATTAATTGATTTCTCTTATATCTACATATTATCTGTTATAAATACTTTTTATATAAAATTATAATAAATTTATGAAATGATTAGTCAGTAATAATAATTAATAATTAATAATTGAGTAACAAAAATTAAGATTATAAAAGTTGGAATACAGAATTAAATAGAAATAACTTAAATAGAATAACAAGACTTTGAGTTGGAAACAAAAGTTGTTTAATATATCTAAAAAAGCTTTTGGCAAGATTATGGTGTTCTGGTGACACTGAAATTAGAAAAATTTATTGTATGAGTTGAGATAAACTTTCTGATTCCAAAAATGAGCTTTATTGTTCTTTGACTATTTGACAGATTCAATATAAGTAGGTCGTGTCGTAGACTACTTGAGTGATCCAAACTCCTTATTATAGTTTAGTCCTTAATTGGTCACTATACCCAAATGGCAAATTCTGGCAACTTTGCTAGCAAAATACAGCCAAAAATGACAAAAATTCAGTTTCTCTTTGGTTGAGAATCAATTGATATTAGATTCGTTAGGCTGCCAAATAAGTTCAGATTTGATAAGAGACATAATTTTCAAAAACTCAAACTCTAAACAAGGTCAAATTAGAACGTAATATTAAGTTGTCATAATACTGAACTTATAATCATTTTGTCCAAAACTAATTAGTTCCCGTTGGTCTAACCCAAACCCAAACTCAAAGCCAAACCCATCTTATACATAAAAATTAAAAAAAAAGGAGGAAAAAGACTGGAAAACGAAAAGATAAAGGACATGAAACGATGTCGTTTGGGGAGGTCTCACTCTCTCCCCCGAGCAAATAGACGGCGGTATCGTCTGAGGAAAATATTCAAAGAAAACTGAAGGGAGAAATGGAGGGAAAATAAAACCGCTTCCTTAAAATTATTTTTTCAAAACTAATTTCCCTTCGTTTCTCCCCTTCTCTCTCTCTCTCTCTGGACCAGCTCTACTCTTTGTTCCTCCGATGGCCAAGATCAAGAAACCCGCTCCCCGGCGACGGAACCCTCCATCCGGTACTCCCCTCCACCCTCTCTCTCTCTCTCTCTCTCTCTTCGTGTTTTTATTAGTGTAACTATTCCAGCTTCTTTTGAGACACGAGCACCGAAACCCTAACGCGTTTCTTTTTTTTGCTGTAATGAAATTTATGCTTTATTTTTTTTCTTCCCCTGCGGTATTGCAGCTGCTCCGGCGACATCACCGGTAACTCGCTCCAGATCGGTAACCTCCTCCTCATCTCGGAACCGTTTTATTCTGCATCTATATTCCGGAAAGCCTTTGTTTACTCTTTTTGGTGTCTTGACTTTACGAATCGACAATCTGCAGAGTCCATCTACCGGTGGAAGAGCAAGTCGGGGAGGTTCTTCGTCGGGTTAGTTTTCTGTATCGTTCTCTGTTTTGTTCGAGTAATTGTAGTGGTAATGTGGAATCTGGATGCTTGCTCTTTCACTCATTTATTCGTTCTTGATTTCAGCTGCTCCGGGGGTTCAAACACCAACTCAGCAGAAAAAGCGTCGTGCCAGGCCAGGAATGGCAGCTCTTCGCGAAATTCGAAAATTGCAGAAGGAGGTGAAGTTGCTGATCCCAGCTGCTCCTTTTATCCGATTGGTAAGCAAATAAGCTTCCCTTTCATTCGGGTTGCATGCTTGAGCATTTGACAAGCATTAGGCTAATTAGTTGTGTGAAATGTTGGACATATCAGGGTAATGAGCAACCAAAGCTAAGTTGTTACACTGGCCAACAGTCGTGTCTCAAATTCAAATCCGATTCTTGCAAACATGAAAATTATTCTCCGTGTATACTTGTGATGTCTTCTATACTCCCCTATAGTTTGTTGCTTTTACAAACTGCTTCATGTTAGGAACCCTGTGTTGTCCTCTTCTTTTTTTTAACGTGCCTGCCACAGCTTGGTCGGTAACGGCTTAGTGTTTATCCTTGTTTGGGAAATAATTAAGCATCCACAATATGCTGTATGCCGTCAACCTCAAAACTATGCCCTGTCACTATTTACTGTGTGAAAGATTATTGATTAACAAATTTATCGAGATAAATTAAAATTTATGCATATTCCATTTGTCCTGTTTCAAGCAAAAGGGATAATGTACTTGTTTCTTTCTTTGTCCTATGCGTGCTCCTCAGAAGTTAGCTATAAAGGTTTTCATCTCGATCCATTGCTTTATGCATTCGTATCATTGTTCTTTATGACGTTGGAACTCTATGCATTGTTGTCATTGTGGTTATTGAATAATTCTGAGTTGTGGACTCTGTTAACATTGTTACAGGTGAGAATGATAACCCAAGAATTTAGTCGTGAGGTCAATCGTTGGACTGCAGAAGCTTTGTTAGCACTTCAGGAGGTATCAGGATTTGCTCAAATGCCCTTTTTTCGTTGACATGCCTGCCATTGCAAGATGTCTAACATCATGCATATGGCATGCATCTTTTACTATGCGCAATGGTTGGAGAGATGGATATTTTACTTTTGAAATTTGAAGGTGAACACTGTCTGACTGGCAGAAATATGAATCTAGCTGTCTTTTGCGGTTGGATATAGCTCTGTTTTATATCTACATCGTGATGTGTGTCCATGGATGATCAATGCTGTAAATGTTTGTTAATGTTGCATTGTTGATTTGTCAGCCTTTCAAATAGCTAGAGGATTGGTTCATCTGGTTCTAGTGCAAGATGCAGAATTACTGTGCCCATTTGATTCTTTTTCTTTATAGGCAGCTGAAGATTTTCTGATTCGATTGTTTGAAGATGGGATGCTCTGTGCTATTCATGCAAAACGAGTAACATTAAGTAAGTTTACTGAATTCCAGTGCAAAATCTATTATCTTTGCATCTTATATTTTCTCTGGTATCTTCTATGAACTAACATCGGTTGATTTTTAGTTGTTCATACTTCATTTACCAGTTCTGATGAATTATTACCTTGAAGGAAGTTAGAGAATCTTTTGTGTTCTAATCGGATACACTTTGGGTGTACTGTTTGAACTCTATAGCATACACATCTCTTAGTCACATTTAACATTATAAGACATGACATTTGCCAGCATTGTTTGCCTTTTTATAATTTTTAAGATAGTTAATAGGCAACTTGCTTGATAATTAATGTTAAGCACTATGTATGCGTTTTAGACAAATCCAATGGTTTGCCAAACTTGTACAGAAGATTGTGGGTAGATAATTTTTGAGCAAAGAAGATTAGATTAACAAATTTCTATTCTATTAAGCATTGATCTTGGAAGTACGTCAGAATCACGACCCTATGCAATGAAGACCTCTGACTTCTCTCCCTCAAAGTGCTGTGTTTTTCTCTGATAACTGAGCGTAATGTTAACGCTACGAATTTGTAGACCTCTCATGCATATGATCCTTTGTATTCTATGCACCGTGTACTTTTCAGCTCACAAATTTTCTGAAAATGTGGTATAATCAGATCTGTCATATCTTGTAGTCCCATGTTGTGTGAGATAATCATTCTTACAGAAGTTTTATTGAATAATTATTCTTGTCATCTCAGTGAAAAAGGATTTCGAGCTGGCTCGCCGTCTTGGAGGGAAGGGGCAACCTTGGTGAGCTGATGAGGATTGAGATCATCATCAACATTTGCTTGCCATTCGAGATTAATTTGCTACATATTGTTTCTATCTGTAGGTAAATCAGAATCTAGGAAGTAGAATAACTTATTACCTTCATTGACAGCCTCTAGAAACTTGCTGACAATGCTAGTTTAGGATACATCAGCTAACCGAGCTACCAAGAGGCTTGACGATAGATTCTAAGTGTTGGAACATGTTTAGTGTATTTGTTGTAGAACTGGCAATTGTTTCTTAGAATTAGTTTGATGTAACTTGCACGAGGCTTGACAATTGAGATCTGAATTGCTGTGTCATGGAGTAGTAAACAAGCTCCAATGCAGACCATGGTTTTGAAATGTGGAACAAAATTCCCTATTTCTCATTTGGTTTAGTTTGGAGGTTCCCCTTTTTTTTCATTTAAATGGTTCTCGATTTTGAGGCAATTAGATCTGACTCGAATTCAAGTATTCAACATCACCTCTTGCATGAACAGCGTTCTAAAAGCAGGAGAGTAACTTTATGTCGTCTTTCAAGGCAACCACAATGGTACTTCAGCTAAAAGGTTGCGGAAATATTCCTCCCAACTTTTGAGCACTTCATTTTCTGGTCAAAATTGGCCGTGTACGATGATAACAATATACTTTTTGAGCTAACTTTGGCCTCTTCTATGTTTGACCTTGCTTGTCCTCACCAAACATTCATATCATGTCCAGTTTCTAGCAAGTAACATTTTGCTTCGGCGGTTATATATTATTTGTTGGAGTTGTCGGTTTTGTTTTCGGTCAAACTGTTCTTAAATGCCAGTTCTCACATTAATTGAATCAGTCTTTCCAAGGAGTTTATTGTTGTTATAGCCCAAAAACCATGCATTAAAATTAGACCGTCGTCAACATGATGTAATTTCATGAATAAATGAGAATTGAGCGGATGAATGTGTTGGGAGTATAATATAGGATCAAAAACCATGATAGTAATCTTATTATGCATTTGATTTACCAGATATCATTTCACCAATTTTTAATAATACCCACTATAAGAACTCAATATTCGTCGAATTGGATTGACAACTACAAGTCAACGCAACCGGTCGTTCGCTGCTTCAGCATATCATCTCCCTCCTGAACCCACCACCACGAATTTATATCCCCCCAAAAAATATTCCTTCCACCAAAGTACAAGTGGGTTATTATTATAAATTCTGTACGTGGGTTGCTCACTGGCTAGTAACAATGGATAGACGTCGCCGCAAGCAAGCCAGAACCTCCGGTAAATGCAGCTCAGAAGGTGAGAATTAAATTATGATCGAACTTCGTCCAACTTCTTATATTTTTCTCACGTATTATAATAATGATGATCAAATAAACCGTTTTGTCATAATTTGTGCACGAACATGGTGTAGCAGAGGTGAGCAGTGTTGAATGGGAGTTCATTAACGTGTCGGAACAAGAAGAAGATCTCATTTACAGAATGTATAACCTCGTCGGTGACAGGTGGTACTCTTTCTTTTAGGAACTGTCACAGGCTTTTTATTATTCTATTATTTGGTTGAGAAAATTTTTTAGATATCAAATATTATAAAAAAATAATGTTTGTGCTTGTTTCTAGATAATAGAATTTGCTTATTTCTGTAACGATGTACTGGGTTAGCTTGTAAATTTGATTAAATTGAAAAATATAAAACTGAATGCAATTGTTTTGTAAAAAACTTGTCGGCACAGATGGGATTTGATCGCGGGTCGTATTCCAGGACGCAAAGCGGAGGAGATAGAGAGGTTTTGGATGATGAGACACGGCCAAGTATTTGCCAATCGAAGAAGAAAAGAACGTTTGGGGATGTAATTGTAATTTTCATCCTAAAATTGTATCTTTCTTTTATTTCTTTTTTCCATCTTAATTGTAGTTTGTTTCTTTGTAGCTCTTTATTTCTTTCCTTTTTCTAGTTAGAGGAAAGTTTTGCGGGAAATATTTTTTTTATTTTTTTCCTTTTGGATTATTCTTATTGCTTGTTATTTGGGTTTATGGTGATTTGGCAGGATTGTGGAAGATATACATTTGTCCTTTTCTTGTTTAGTCCCTTAATCCTTCCTAGCTATAGAATCTTTCTACATAGAAGATATTCTTTAATGTGGTAAAATATTTAATAAATTATTTTTTAAGATGATTAAATTTAAATATCACAAACGCAAATACAGACATTAACAATTTACTACAAATATGACGGTACTTACCAGTGATCAGAAATAATTGATAATAAAACATAAAAAACATGATTGCACTGTAATTTTTTTCCTGGCGGAACAAAAAGAATAATATATTGGCTACCGTCGTCATTCGCCAATGTTTAAACTTTAAATCAAGTGCGCCACTGGCGGCCAAAAGCAAAGCACATGTCAATATTTGCGTTTTGTCCCGGGTCCTTCTGGTTTTGTAAAGTTTTAAGTGATATTTCTAATGACAGATCATATATGATTTATTTGTGTAAAAAAATTATTTAGTTTAACGATACAATACGTATAAAAGTCTAATGAGTTTTAGGGTTTTATGGAAAATGTAATCATATTATAAAATTTTATCTTAAAAAATGGTTTATTTGATCGAGTTTATTTTTTATAAAACAATAACGCAAATATTTTTGGTATAAAATTATTCAATTTAATAAATATGATTGGATTGTTAAAATGAAAAAAGAGGGGTTCGAAAATAATATAAGAAGGGCTTTTGGTTGAGGGAAGCATATATCCTCCAGTCAAAGTATACGCATATCTTCTTCCCTTTGGTTATGATTCAAGTTCTGTTATTCTCTGGTAAGAGATTCTGAATCTTGAACACTGTATTTTCTATTAATGCATCGTAGACAGTATTTAATTTTGACATATATTTGGAATATCGTTTCTTAATTAATTCTAAATAAGTCGTTATTCACTAATTGAACCCAAATATAATCTGAAGAAAAAAGAAAATTGATCCCACAAAAAAGAACTATTCTTAACGACTTCGTCACGAACGTTCAAACGCATTTATTTTTTAGCCCAAGGGAACGAGTCCAGAAGCCACTCAAAGGCCCAACGGGCTTTCTTATTAGGCTTACGCTTGGGTCTATATGAAGAACGCTGCACGAACTGATAAATTAACCAAGTTTCAGATATGAAAGCTTGGAAATATCGAGTATTGTTAAAAGATTTATACAATATTTTGAAATTTTATATAATTTAAATTTAAATTAATCGATTCGACAGATCGAATATTTACTCAAGTATTAAAAAAATAAGGGCCTAGCTAGGAGAACAGTCGCTACAGTGAGCTTGTTATCTTAGGCTATACTTTTTTATACAAAAATAATAATAACTTCCGATATATTTTTATAAGTATATTATCTTACATTCTAATGACATATTTTTTTAATGAGATTTTTTTTTCGGAAAAATATTTTCGGATACTTGTGGCGCGTTTTAGCAAGGTTTTGAATACTGACCCGGAAGTCGACTCGAAAATAGGTCTGTATCTCGAGTCGACCGGTCAGACCAGCCGTATCTCTGATCTGACCAAAAAAAAATTTCTTCTTATTTTAGTATAATTTATTAAAATATATAGGTAAATAGGTTATTTGGATTAAAATAATAATATATATAATTCTGGTCGGACTGCCCGGTTCAACCGAATTTTGACAAAAATTCTCGGTTCGACCAGAAAATCTTCCAGTTGAACCAAAGTCCGGTTTTAGGCTAAAAATGATCCGAATTTGTATCCGAAATGCGGTCCGACCGGTCGGACCGCGTATTTTAAAACCTTGCGTTTTAGTATTCACTGTGTCAAACACGCGCGGAAAGACATGTGGATGCAATTAAAAAGCAACTCGACGAGTCAGACACAAGAAACTGTGTTCAGATATAATTTTGGTGATGAAAACACAAACTTTTTGGGAATAGAGCTCTTCTTATCTGTTGGAATCATTGAAGAGAATTGACAGAGAAAAAAGGAGGAAATTTTTATTACTAGAGAGATATTGGTTAACTACCAACCGATCCATCACAATGTTTAAAATTTTCAAAAGCCCCATTTATAAACAAATGTATTAAAATTATCATATTAATGACTCGGCATCTAGATTTACAAAAGTCCAAAACGAGGGAATGGATTTTAAATTTTTAATATTTAAGGCCATCCACGCGAAACACAAACATGGCCATCCATCTTCTGACAAAAGGCCCACACGCTTTTGCATCTAGAAAGTAGGCGCGACCAAGGAAAAATACTTGGAAGCCTGAACCTCTCTTTTCGGCTCCTCATTTCTTATTGAGAATGGTGGCGAAAATCAATATTAATCAAACAGATTGCAATACCATAAAAGAAAATACATAGATTTTTGACAAAGATACGTAAAAATAATAATAACCAAACTACTGATGACAAGATGGTATGGGCATAAGTAAAGGTCGACCAAAGAGCTTCACTAACGAATGACCTAAATAGATAGCTACCGAAACAAGAGACAACTAAAAACTACAGAGTTACATCAAAGACTCAATTTTGTGAAATCGAGTATTTGAATACAAAAAATACTCTCAAATAAATGTCATAACTGAACAAAATTAACCAAGACAAGATTATCCACTTGCGTCATCTAAAAAGGTATTGAGATTCGTACGAATCTATGACCAGATCTAATCTTATCAGTATGAATTTGTTCATGTACTTGTATTTTTGTATAGGATCATCTTGGACATTAAAATTATTTTTAATACATTAAATGATTTTACTCAATTATAATGAATGATCATGTTCGAATAATTTCACGCGATAGCTTGATCATGTACGTTTGAATAGTTTCACTCGAATGACCAAAGACGTTGAAGTTGTTTGTTTATATATGTTTGAATGGTTCCACGCAATTAATTATTCAATTATCTATATTGAAATAATTTAATTAATTATATTTAAATAATTTAATTAATTACATTTAAATAGTTTTTTGTTTTGATCAATCTTATATATATCAGTTTCCGTGGAGTCTCGCCAAATCGTTGGGATAAGATCTAGAAAGTGATTGCTAAGGCCTAAGGGTCGTTTCTAGATTTCATGCAAGTTTTTCCGCAACTTGCCAGTGTACGACGGGTTTCAAGAAATTTAAAGATATTAAGAACAATAATTGACGATACGAACATGAAAAGGAAATTTCTTATTTAGTAAAAGCTAGACAATGACTACTCTGATTCTTTAACGAAAGATAATTAAATCATGGGGATCGGTAGAAGGTACAAATGGCGATATACGATTGTTTCATATTGCCTCAAAATTGCTGCACTTTTGTGTTGTTATTTGGGTCAATATGAAATAACAAGAATTTTTCTCTATTTTTTTTTATAGATCTTATTCTAAATCTATTCTATTACAAGATATGTTTAAACCAATGTTTGAACCTTGGACATCCACCAACTCAACACCTCTCAATACCACTAGGCTACAAGGTCACGGGTTTTTTCTCTATTTTCTTAGGATTAGAGGGTTCACAACACCATTTTTTGGCACAATTTTTCATTAGATTTTACTGTACTGTTTTGAATAAATAACGCGTCAGCATTCTCTATCACAGAACTATCGCTCAAAAAATGGAAGAGAGGCATATATGTTTTCAAATTTTATAGCATTATATATTTATTAGTTATTTCTGTTATATTTTTGTATGCGTACATTAACATGTCAATATTCTTCTTTAAAACCTACTTCAGTTACCATTCAGAAAGTCAAACTGATCTCTGAGTCGAGAAATTAATTACAATTTTGATAGTACCCTGATCATGTCACACGCTGCTCATTAAACCTAGTATATATAAAATACATTTACGCGGTTGATTACTTATCCCAAAAATGTACGCGGTTTATTATTGTGCACCCGTTTATTATTATAATATGATCGAGAATGAAACAATCTCTTCCCTTTTACTAATAATATAGTTTATTGGAAAGAATCTAATCCTTTATAATTAATATATGAATGATCCATTATCGCGTGGTGTGAAACAGATCGTGGTTGATGGCCTATGGGCGGTCCATTATCATCCGTCAAAGGCACCAACACCAGCGTAAGCCAAGGGCAACGTGACGCCACAAATTTTGCGTCATCATCTACATTTTAATCTGACTTTCCGTTTGAGTAGATACATCATACAAGTCATATTATAGTTTGATTTCGTTTAAAAAATAATATTTTTAAAACAAAATTTGTCAATACTTGACCTTAATCACTTGAGTTAAAAAGAATTAATCTATTCAAACTATTTGATTTGAAATTCCATTCAATTTTTTTAAGCTTCTGTATTGAGAGTAAAATATTGTCGGATTCTGTTTCATTCAATTAAATCGAAATTGTATTAAATAAATTCAATTCTCTTAAAACTTGTTCTAACTCCCATTTATTCAGTTCGCCATGTACATAATTTAGGTTGTCTCCTACGAAAGTGGACATCGCCACCACCCTTGAGAGAGAATAAATCCAAATAACAGCCTCTTGAAAAATAATTCACTGATGGGTAAATTTGAGACATGATTGCGACATTGCATGGAAACCCACCCAGGGATTATTAGGGAGAGATTTAAAAGAAAAAAAGGTCAAATCGCTTTGAATTGTTAAAAGATGGGGAATTTTTTTGTGTGGGAAAAGATGGGGAATTTGAAAGTCGGAAAATAATAAAGCAAAACGAGAAAATGTCACCAATAGAAAGACGAGACCACCAACCAAGAATCTTCAATATCGTTTCCGCGTAGCTACTGGCCCTCAATAGTTAAAGCTCACAGAGAGTTTGATAATATTACCCAATTATGATATTGGAAAATTCTAATGTATGATTTGATTTTTTTATGATGGGTCATTATTCGTATAAATATTACTATTCAATATATAATCAGTTTATTAATAAAAAATCTTAATAAAACTCGAATTTCGTCTTTAACACAATTGTATTCGTTAGCTAACTTTTCTTGGTGTGCTTCACTAGACTAACTTATTTCTAACACAAAATTTCCTATGGACGGACATGTCATTGAAGAAAAGTGTCTCAATATCCTTCAAGCTATAAAGAATATGAGTTGCAGTCCAGATCAAAATTGCTGATTCGATGCTCCATAACTTAATTAAATTGTGAGGAAAAAATGATAGGACTACCCTGTACTAGGTGCATATACGGCTCTGCTTTGTGCTTTTGTCATGAACTTTAGATTATTATTTTTTGCGATATCTTGGAATATGTCTCACATACTGTATATCACCGTTAGTACATTTGATATGTGCTAGGTGATACCTAAAGTGCAATACATTGAAATTAATGATGTGATTATATTTGTTTGATTCTTTTGAGGTGAATATAAAAAAATAATCATATATACCGTAAGGGGTTTTGCTTTGAAATGGTCAGAAATCAGACCTTTCCCTGCACATTGCTCATCTATAATAAAAAAAAAAGAAGCCAAATCCCACCACAAGAAACTTTGCACTCCAAAAGTGCTCAAAGAAAATAGAAAATTGGAGAAAAAACAAAATCGTATTTTCTCGGGCCCTTCTTTATATCTCATCTTCCAGACAACTTCCTAACTAAGCTAGCTTTCATTTCTACCAAAACCTTATCATATATAACACCATCTCCACTCTCCCACCTCCGAGCATCCACCATTTGACATAATCTCCAATAATATTTATCATCCCACAAACATTTTACTTCATAACTTATTAATTTTCTCTTGTCCTAATTGAAATGGACAAGGCTGTGGAGTTTTGTGATGTGATCACCCAAGGGAAGGAGCTGGCCGAGCAGCTAAGGAACCACCATCTTAACCCTTCGTCGTCTTTGTCTCAAACTCGCGAAACCACGGAGCTTCTTCTGGAGAAGTTGCTCTCTTCCTATGACAAAGCAATCTCAATGCTCAACTGGGGTACTTTAGCAGGCGAATCGCCGCGGGTTCTCGCCAACATTAGCCACAAGAGAGACGCCTCCGACCCATGTCCTAAGGGTCAATTCTCTAGAGATGTTAACAAGAAGAGGTAGTTGAAACAATTTGTCAAAAATCAATCCTTAGAGCCCAAAAATTTGATGTTAGAATAACCAAGTTCTTTGTGCCGAATTTTGTTATAAGTTGATGTTTTAACCCACCCGGGTTTGATTTTGTGTTGGTTATTTGCAGGAAGACGCAGACAAGATGGACCGAGCAAGTGAGAGTGTGTTCAGGGACGGGGCAAGATGGCCCACCTGACGATGGATATAGCTGGAGGAAGTACGGACAGAAGGATATTCTTGGAGCAAATTATCCAAGGTGAGAGTTAAAAATGGCTTTTTCTTCTCTTTCTTTTGGTCCTTTTATTAGTTTTCGGCAGTTGTTTTAGCATATGTTGGAATTTTATATCTGGATAAAGATTATGGTTGTTTGTTTTCTAAACTCCAAATAAAAGTAGTCGCAAGTGCTTCCTGACACCCCCATTTGCAAGTATCATATTGCTTGTCCCAATTTGGGTTTTGGAGTTTGGACCACCCTGATTGGTCTGTTACACGAATTTCTTCAAAATACTATAATTAGTTATATTTAACAGAGATTAAAAACTAGATTTTCGTAAAGTTATATAAGTCCAATCTGTCCCATACCCATTTACCTTGTAGTTTTGTTTTATCTTTTCTGTCATATAGTTTTTCAAATTCATAAGTTTGGTGATGAAAAATATACTAAAGTATTAAATTTGATGTTACGCATCATGCCTGGGAGGGAGATTAGACGCCAACATCTTTTTGGGACCTTAATTAGTACTCCCTTTAATCATGGTCCCCTAACATTGATTTGATGTTCAAAATTGGTCCCCTAACATTGATTTGATGTTCAAAATTCCAACTCACCGGCTTCTTCCACACTGCAGGGGATATTACAGGTGCACTCACCGCCACTCCCAAGGCTGTCTAGCCATAAAGCAGGTTCAAAAATCGGACAAGGACCATACCATATACGATGTCACCTACAGAGGCAGGCACACTTGTAGCCAGTCCAAGTCACCCCTCCTTCAAATGGAGCAATCAATTGAGAAAAATCCAACACCAAAACCCTTTAACCACATCGGAGATTGGCCTAACAATGTGATTAAATCCGAGGATTTGAGCTCTAGAGAAGACATCTTCCAGCCATTTTCCTTCCCTCCGGCCTCAACTGGAGCTGATCAGGGAAATGAGTTGTTTTTGTTTCCAGGGTCTCCATATCACATGAACAACTTTGGAATGGCCCTCAATGGGTGTACCTCGGAATCGGACCTTACCGATGTTGTATCGGGACACAATTCTGTCACCAATTCCCCGATCGTAGACCGGTTCGAGATCGACATTTGCGATACATTGGATTTCGATCAACTTTTCGAGTTAGAAAACAACAACCAGGATCTGTAGTAGCATAGTACTAGGCAGTTACAATGTGGGATAATTCTCCCTGCTGTTGCAAGCAAGAGGTGTAGGCTCTAAATCTGTTAGATAGAGAAGTTTTTGAAGTAACTTGTAATTTGAATTCCATTACGAAGATATCTAGTCTGAACTTTGTATTATCATTTAAATAATCCCTCATAATGTTTGATTCTGTATAAGTACAGTCAAGACCAAGATGGTCTATTTGATGGATAAGTGCATGCTGAGATTGGAATTATTCACTTAACTTGCTTAAAAGAGTTTATCGTTTGGAGGAATGTGAGAATCAGTACTAAAGTTACGCCTACAGTCCCAGTAGCTTTCCACAAGTTGCTGAAGTAGACCCTTCTCAGGATCGCAATTGTCTTGTAGAACCCGTTATCGCAGTGGGCATTCAGCTCCACGTAGAGGGAATGATACCGGTTCCCGACCACCGCGATGTTCGTGCCGAGGCCCTTCACAACATTTGCCACTGCTGCACTGTCGCCTATCTGGTTGGTGATGATGCCCGCCTCGGCGAGCAGCTCCACATCCTTCTCTGTGTTGATCAGGTAGCTGAGGAATATGAAGAATTCACTGATATAAGCATTGTACTGATCGTTAAGGCACTGCTCGTAGGCCATGAGGTTTCGGATGAGGCATTCGGAATGGTCATGGAAAGGAACTCGAGGCATTATCAAAACCCTTCTTAGCAGAACCCGATTTTCGGATTTCAACTTGAGTGGCCACGCCTCAGGGTCCATCTCGAACTTCACTCTTGCATCATGCAACTTGGAGATTGTGTACACATTGGCAACAGAACCAAAGTAATGGTTATAATCGTTTGGATTTTTAGGCTGTAACTTGTAGGACCAAAACTTCCTGATCAAATCAGTGAAGTGGCAGTGCCCGTTTCTTCGAAACGCTTCTTTCACCACTTCGAAGTGTTTCTCTTCAGAAGCCCGGGCTCTGTCGAGGTAATCTTCATCTGTGATGTAACAAACACATTCGAGGCAACAGCACGTGCATAATTGGCGCTCGTCCGGTGCAGGACGCACAGCGTGGAATTGGAAGTACTCGCAGGCAAGGTCATAGAACGGCGCTGGTGATTCAGATCCAAATGCAAAGGTGTACAGATCGTGAAGAACAAAGTAAGGCAATTGATTCTCGATGAGCATCAGATCCCGCGTTATGCCGCAGTCCCTCCACGGCTTACAAAGAGCATAATCATCAGGAGGGCGAGGAACTTCCCCCTCCGTTGGTTGGCGATGTCTTGCGAGATACTTGGACCTGATGATCATGATCACGAACGCAGAATCGAGCAGAACCATCTCAATGAACCTTAGGCTGTCGATTACCTCATCGAAGGACTCCTCGTAGTAACTTCTGATCTCTCTCTCCCGGAGCTGGACTTCTCTCCAGAGCTCATCAGTCTGTTTCCTGCTCTCTTTGCACAACTTCTGCAGGTAGCTCCACTTGTAACTCTCCACGCCTCGAAGATTTGGATCGTTGCGATGAATGGGCCCGATTGACACCAGCTGGGGAGTGTAGGATTCTGGCTTTACTTCCCTCAGGTTCCTCGGTACCCTGTATATGCAAGCATCAGGCCTCGGATCAGGTAGTCGTAGAGGCTTCGAGCGACTTGGGATGCAAATTGTATGCTCCTCGATACGTGGACTCTCCGTTGGTGGAGCAGGACTTGACATGAGATGCTCTGAGCCTTGTTGGATGAGATTGGTCAGCTCTATTTGTAGCGCAGAGCTCGACGAATGTGGCCCCTCGTGACCCATCTGCAAGCTCATTCAGACATGGTGATGTGTTCACAAATGAAGTATACCTAATGCTTGATGCAGACATATCACATGCGAGAAACAATGTTAAGATTTCGAGTTGTGTACGAATCTCTGACGAGATCCAAGAACACCACCATCAGTAGATTCAGTACTACAAACTTGACCAAGATATAAGAATGAACACTTACCTTGTCCAGAATTTTAGAGATGTTCTTCACCACAAACTCAAGAGGTTTGGATGAGCTTAAATTCTTCTGGACCCGGGATTAATATGGTGTGTGGAGTAGGAAGCAAGTTGCATCTATTTGGACTGTTATTTTCCATGCCTTGAGTGGACTGACTTTGTTTTTGTTTTTTGTTTTGGGTGTTTTTTCTGTCGGTGTGAGAAATATCTTATTCGCGTTTAAACATTAAGTTCCTGAAAGGAAATAACCCAAACAAATTAATCACCACTAGAGCCTGACACGTTTTGTACGATACACACATCTTGACGTTAAAAGACAAAACACTAAGTCACAAGTCAACTAACTGTCTTTGCTGTGGTGACTTCGAATAATCAATCAACTTCGACGAAATTTCAGAATGCAAGCCAGAATGTTGTGGCTGCTTGGATTTGTAGACAGTCTAGGTTGAACATTCTTCACTTTGATTTGGTTATTAATCAATCTTTCAGATTTATCTGAATTGGCAAATTCGGATTCGTAATTTTTGTTTTACTTAAAAAAAACACCAAGTGTTTCTAAATTAAAAATGAGTACACATTGTACTAACTTAGCTAAAAAATATCAACTTTGAGATTATTTAAATAATGTTGTTTTAAATAAAGAGTTACTAAATTTTAATTTTTACTCAATTTAAATTTAAAATATGACATATATGTCAAATATAGGTTAAAACAGTTGTCAAACTTTCAAAATTTTGTTCAATTGAAATTTAAATTATTTAACAGGACAATTAAAACATTTAGTCGGCCTGGGTACAGTATCCTGCAAAAGCCCATTTAAGAGCGGACTTTCAACTCAGTACAAGGCCAGCTTCTGAAGGCCAAGATTTAAATAGTGGAATGAGAAAGAATTTGGCGGGGTTGATAAGAGAATTCTTTTTTTGTAAAAGATGGGATCCATGCTCTGGATAATAAAAAGGAAGAATCTGATGCATTATGGACAGAGGAATTAAGAAGGATGATGGTGAGAATCACTTAACTTGCATAAAAGAGTTTATTGTTTGGATGATGGTGAGAATCACAACTAAAATTGCACCTATAGTGCCAGAAGCTTTCCATAAGTTGGTGAAGTAGACCCTTCTCAGGATTGCAACTCTCTTGTAGAACCCGTTCTCGCAGTGAGCATTCAGATCCACATAGATAGAATGATACCGGGTCCCGACCACCGCGATGTTCGTGCCGAAGCCCTTCACAATATTTGCCACTGCTGCACTGTCTCCTATGTGGTTGGTGATGATGCCCGCCTCGGCGAGCAGCTCCACGTCTCTCTCTGTGTTGATCAGGTAGCTCAGGAACACAAAGAAATCGCAGATATAAGCATCATATTGATCGTTAAGGCACTGCTCGTAGGCCATGAGGTTGCGGATGAGGCATTCAGAATCGTCATGGAAAAGAACTCGAGGCATTATCAGAACCCTTCTTAGCGGAACCCGATTTTCGGATTTCAATTTGAGTGGCCACGCCTCATGGTCCATCTCGAACTTCACTCTTGCATCATTCAACTTGGAGATGGTGAACACATTGGCAACAGAACCCAAGTACTGGTTATAATCGTTTAGATCCTTTGGCTGTAACTTGTGGGACCAAAATATCCTGATCAAATCAGTGAAGTGGCGGTACTGTCCGTGCCCTTTTCTTCGAACCTCATCTTTCACCAATTCGAAGTGCTTCTCCTCGTTGACACGTGCAGGCCCGAGGCAAAAACGAGTGCACAATTGGCGCTCGTCCAGCGCAGGACGCACAGCGTGGATTTGGAAGTACTCACATGCGAGGTCATAGAACGGCGCTGGTGATTCAGATCCAAATGCAAAGGTGTACAGATCGTGAAGAACAAAGTAAGGCAATTGATTCTCGATGAGCATCAGATCCCGCGTTATACCGTGGTCCCTCCACGGCTTGGAAAGAGCATAATCATCAAGAGGATGAGGAACTTCCCCCTTAGTTGGTTCGCGATTTCTTTGGATGTACTTGGCCCTGATGATCATGATCACGAAGGCAGAATCGAGCAGAACCATCTCAATGAACCTGAGGCTGTCGATTACCTCTTCGAAGGACTCCTCGTAGTAACTTCTGATCTCTCTCTCATGGACCTGGACTTCTCTCCAGAGCTCATCAGTCTGTTTCTTGCTCTCTTTGCACAACTTGTGCAGATAGCTCCACTTGTAACTCTCCATGCCTCGAAGATTTGGATCATCGCGATGAATGGGCCCGATTGACACCAGCTGGGGAGTGTAGGCTTCTGGCTTAACTTCCCTCAGGTTCCTCGGTACCCTGTATATGCAAGCATCAGACCTCGGATCAGGTAGTTGTAGAGGCTTCGAGCGACTTGGGATGCAAATTGTATGCTCCACGATACTTGAACTCTCCGTTGGTGGAGCAGGACTTGACATGAGATGCTCTGAGCCTTGTTGGATGAGATTGGTCAGCACGATTTGTAGCACAGAGCTCGTCGAATTTGGCCCCTCGTAACCTATCTGCAAGCTCATTCAGATATGGATGTGTTCAAAAATGAAGTATACCTAATGCTTGATACAGACAGACATATCGCATGCGAGAAACAATGTAAAGATTTCGAGTTGTGTACGAATCTCTTACGAGATACAAGTAGATTCAGCACTAGAAGACTTGACCACTTAGAAACTCAAAAGTGGGTCCCTCGACAAATTGAAGAATTTTTTTTATAATTCCCCAAATTTTTGCCGAGGTATATCAAAGTTATCATGTAATATCTGTCAAGAAATACCAAATATTCTATTATTTTTTGTCATGGTATATTCGTTATCTAATAAAATAACGGATATTAAAGTCTCTCCAAAATAACCCATCAAAAATGTTTTACAATTGTCTAAAAAGTCTCAAATATATACCGAGAGAATGACAAACCAAAATACACAATAAGAACAATGAACCAAAATTGGGGTATAAGAGCATAAGAAGTGAGCGTAATTACATGAGCAGGAAGTGAACTCATATGGAAGATATAAGAATGAACACTTACCTTGTCCAGAATTTTAGATATGTCTTTCACCAGAATTTTAGATATTCTGGACCCGGGATTAATATGGTGTGCGGAGTAGGAAGCTTGCATCTACTTCGACTGTTATTTATCATGCCTTGAGTTGACTGACTTAGTTTTTTTTTTTTCGATGTGAAAAATATCTTATTCGCGTTAAACATAAAGCTCCTAAAAGGAAATAACCCAAACAAATTAATCACCACTAGAGCCTGACACGGTTTGTATAATACACACATGTTGGCGTTAAAAGACAAAAAAAAATTATGGTCGCAAGTCATTGTATTCGCTGTGGGAACTGCGAATAATCAATCAGCTTCGAGGAAATTTCAGAACTAAAGCCAGAATGTTGTGGCTGCTTCAATTTGTAGGCAGTGTAGGTTGAACATTCTTCACTTTGATTTGGTTATTAATCAATATTCAGTATTATCTGTATTGGCAAATTCGGATTCGTAATTTTTTGTTTACTTAAAAAAATACCAAACGTTTCTAAATTAAAAATGAGTACACATTGTACTAACTTAGTTAAAAGATATCAACTTAGAGATTATTTAAATAATGTTGAGTTAAATAAAGCGTTACTAAATTTTAAATTTTACTCAATTTAAATTTAAAATATGACATTATAAGAGTTCGGAAGAAGGCTAAGCTCTTGGGAGAGGACTACGGACTACCTCACTTAATGACATATTTCGTTCTCCAAGATGACGTGAACTAAGGAAAATCGTAATCCGTAGATGAGCCTATCAACAATCTTCTTCTTCCGAGCTAATGCTAAGTCAGTCATTAGTGATTATTTACCACGCTTAGGAAAATAAATCTTGTTTTTTTAAGTTAAATTACGACACAAGATATTTAAAACGTCTTATATTGCTAAGAACCAAAGTCCTGATTATAATCGTTTGCTAAAAATTAAAATTAAGATGGTCTATCGGATGGAAAAGAGTTTATTGTTTGGAGGATTGTGAGAATCAGTACTAAAGTTACACCTATAGTCCCAGTAGCTTTCCACAAGTTGCTGAAGTAGACCCTTCTCAGGATTGCAATTGTCTTGTAGAACCCGTTCTCGCAGTGAGCATTCAGCTCCACGTAGAGGGAATGATACCTGGTCCCGACCACCGCGATGTTCGTGCCGAGGCCCTTCACAACATTTGCCACTGCTGCACTGTCGCCTATCTGGTTGTTGATGATGCCCGCCTCGGCGAGGAGCTCCACGTCCTTCTCTGTGTTGATCAGGTAGCTTAGGAACATGAAGAATTCACTGATATGAGCATTGTACTGATCGTGGCACTGCTCATAGGCCATGAGGTTTCGGATGAGGCATTCGGAATGGTCATGGAAAGGAACTTGAGGCATTATCAGAACCCTTCTTAGCGGAACCCGATTTTCGGATTTCATCTTGAGTGGCCACGCCTCAGGGTCCATCTCGAACTTCACTCTTGCATCATGCAACTTGGAGATTGTGTACACATTGGAAACAGAACCAAAGTACTGGTTATAATCGTTTGGATCTTTAGGCTGTACATTGTAGGACCAAAACTTCCTGATCAGATCAGTGAAGTGGCGGTGGTGTCCACATCCTTTTCTTCGAAACGCTTCTTTCACCACTTCGAAGTGTTTCTCTTCAGAAGCCCGGGCTCTGTCGAGGTAATCTTCATCTGTGATGTAACAAACACATTCGAGGCAACAGCACGTGCATAATTGGCGCTCGTCCGGTGCAGGACGCACAGCGTGGAATTGGAAGTACTCGCAGGCAAGGTCATAGAACGGCGCTGGTGATTCAGATCCAAATGCAAAGGTGTACAGATCGTGAAGAACAAAGTAAGGCAATTGATTCTCGATGAGAATCAGATCCCGCGTTATACCGTAGTCCCTCCACGGCTTGCAAAGAGCATAATCATCAGGAGGATGAGGAACTTCCCCCTCGGGTGGTTCGCGATGTCTTTCGAGATACTTGGCCCTGATGATCATGATCACGAACGCAGAATCAAGCAGAACCATCTCAATGAACCTGAGGCTGTCGATTACCTCCTCGAAGGACTCCTCGTAGTAACTTCTGATCTCTCTCTCCCGGAGCTGGACTTCTCTCCAGAGCTCATCAGTCTGTTTCCTGCTCTCTTTGCACAACTTGTGCAGGTAGCTCCATTTGTAACTCTCCATGCCTCGAAGATTTGGATTGTCGCGATGAATGGGCCCGATTGACACTAGCTGGGGAGTGTAGGCTTCTGGCTTAACTTCCCTCAGGTTCCTCGGTACCCTGTATATGCAAGCATCAGGCCTCGGATCAGGTAGTCGTAGAGGCTTCGAGCGACTTGGGATGCAAATTGTATGCTCCCTGATACATGGACTCTCCTTTGGTGGAGCAGGACTTGACATGAGATGCTCTGAGCCTTGTTGGATGAGATTGGTCAGCTCGATTTTTTGTTGCATAGAGCTCGACGAATGCGGCCCCTCGTAACCCATCTGCAAGCTCATTCAGACATGGATGAGTTCAAAATGAAATCTACCTGATGCTTGATACACAGACATCTCACATGCGAGAAACATTGTCAAAGCACACATTGGACTTAGTTTACTAATACCAGTAACTTACGGTTTCGTGTTGTGTAATAATCTGTGACAATATCCAAGAACACACCACCATCAGTGATTCATGCAATAAACCTTGACCACTTAGGAACAGAAAAGTGGGTCCCCCGACTAATTGAAGAACATTAGTGAGCCTAATTACATGAGCAGGAAGTGAACTCATATAAAAGATATAAGAATGAACCTTGAGACATGTACCTTGTCCAGAATTTTTGAGATGTCTTTCACCAGAAACTCAGGGGTTTCAAATTCTTCTGGATCCGGATTAAAATGAGTGGTGTGCGGAGTAGGAAGCTTGCACCTACTTAAAACTGTTATTTACTTATTTTCCATGTCCTGACTAACTTTGTTTCTTTTCTTTTTTATCGATGTGAATTAATTTCTTGGTTTTCGAGTCTTATAATAATGTTTTTTTTGGTTGGTGGGTCTTATAATAGTGTGATCACTTATAATAAAAAAATATTATAAAAAAATACTTAAAAATTATTAATCGCCACTGGAACTGATTTGTTCAATGCATCTTGTCGTCAAAGACAAAAATCATGGTCACTGTCTTTCCCTGTGCGGACTGCGAATAATCAGCTTCGAAGAAATTTCAGCACACAAGCCAATCAACGCATGCATTACTATATTTAGAAAGACAACGCCATAATTGTTTTAACCTAATCTGAAAATAATATGTTTGAGCTTTATGCGAATACTAATAAGTCAAATATTCTTCTCAAAAATATATGTTAAAACAGTTATCAAACTTTCAAAATTTTATTCAATTGTAATATGAATTATTTAACAGGACAATTAAAACATTTAGTCGGCCTGGGTACAGTATCCTGCAAAAGCCCATTTAAGAGCGGACTTTGTTTGAACTCACTACAAGGCCAGTCATTAATAACAATAAAAGAATCGGTTCCTTCGTAGTTCGTTCTCGGGGATGGTGGGCTCAGAAAGATGTTAATCCTTAAATGGGCCTGTCAACAACCTTTTTCTTGGAGGAAAAATGGTGGGCTCAGAATTAGAACTTGTTATGCCCACTCTACTGGAGGTAAATAAAACGTGCAATCATCTTCGTCTCCGTTGTTAGTTCTTGGAAATTTTTTTGTAAAATTGATTGGACAAAATTGGGAATGGCTTTATCGACTTGGGATGGGTTGGTGGGTTCTGGACCTCTAAGGAAAGTGTGGCAGGTTCTATTTGGTGTCTTTTTGTCCAGAATTTGAAATCATTGAATCAAAATCATTTTTTTATGGGAAGGAAGTGAATCTAGAATAGTTAATTGTAAATTTAAATATCATTGCGGTTTTGTAATTGAAATATCATTGAGGTTTCGATTGATGAAGCATGTTTTGCTTAGCCAAAATGAAGATAAATCAAGCCTGCCTCTCTTGGTTTATAACAGATTGGAAAGCAAAGCATGTTAGATTAAACGAGCACCTCCTCTTGTCAAATGTGTTATTTGTTCCCACGTTTTCTTTTAATTTGGTCTCCATAAGTCAATTGCTTAGGTTCACTCCTGTCAGCGTTCACTTTGTGGATGATCTCTGTTTGATTCAGGACCAACACCGTATGAGAATGATTGGTAGTGCTCGAGCCCAACAGGGATTATATGTGGTCAACGCAGATGATGACTCTACCAGCTCCTACACACATCCATATCCATCTATTAACACGCTACAGCTCATCCACAATGACTTAGAACTTTGGCATTGCCGTTTTGGTCATATCCCTACTACCAAGTTACAACTATTATAGCAGATACATCCCCTCATTACATTGCCTACAACATCTCATTGTGAAGTTTGTCATCTTTCTAAATTTTGGAAATTACCTTTCCCTTCAAGTAATAGCAGAGCTACTGCAAAGTTTAATGTGCTGCATGTTGATATTTGGGGCAAGTATAGTATGCCTTCTTATGATGGATACCAATATTTTCTAACTATAGTCGATGATTTTTCTCGTTACACTTGGGTTTTTCTGCTGCATACTAAGTCTGAAGCTGCATCTTCTCTGCAAAATTTTTGCTCTTTTGTTGAAAACCAATTTCAAGTTACAGTAAAAACAATCCGAACTGACCAAGGGAAAGAATTCATGCTATATCTGATTTTTACAAACAAAAGGGTATTTGCCATGAAATATCTTGTGTATACACACCCCAACAAAATGGTCGAGTCGAACGCAAACATCAACATCTTCTTAATGTGGCTTGTGCTCTTTTAATTCAGTCCCATTTGCCTTTGGTTTTCTGGAGTGACTGTGTTTTGTATGCCACATATTTGATTAATCGAACACCTACGACCGTTTTACAACACAAAAATCCTTTTGAAATGTTACATGCCAAACCTCCAAACTTGATCATATACGTGTTTTTGGTTGCCTATCTTATGCATCTACTATCTCTGCTGGTCGTACTAAATTTGACACACGGAGCAACTCTTTCTTATTTCTCGGCATTCCAGCTAGTTTAAAAGGCTATAAACTATATAATTTACAAACTCATGCCATCACTTTTTCGAGAGATGTTCTGTTCTACGAACACATCTATCCTTTTCAAAACCAACATTCATATGATCCTACAATCTTTCAACCATATCATTCAACTCATTTAGTGCTACCCATGACCACACCTCTCACTGATACTTCCGATTATCCCATGCCACCTCCTTCCCCTATCCCAACCCCTGCATCCACCCCTGCATCCACCTCTACCTCTTCCCTTGCATCTTTTCCTACATACTCCCTTGTCCCTACTCTTCTCACCCATTCCCCTACTCCCGTCTGCACACGACCACCTCGGGCACCTCAGACACGACAGGCTCCTACCTATATGTCTGATTATTTTTGTGGTCAGATTTCTTCTGTTACATCTATGACTCCTTGTCTTTATTCCATAGATTAGTATATGTCTTTGAGTCCTCTTTCAGCTTCTCATAGAGCCTTTAGTTTAGCACTTCTCTCCACGGTCGAACCTAAGTCATATCGGGATGCAATCAAAGATGAGTCTTGGTCTCTTGCTATGCGAGAGGAGCTTTGTGCTTTACATGAGAATAGGACTTGGGAGCTAGTTCCTCTTCTAAAGGATAAGAAAACTATTGGCTATAAGTGGGTTTACAAGCTCAAATACAAACCAGATGGTAATATTGAGCGTCACAAAGCTCGGCTTATTGCCAAAGGATACACGCAAGATTTTGGTGTTGACTTTCTTGATACCTTCTCCCCTGTGGTCAAGCTTACTACTGTTCGCCTCCTCTTAGCTACGGCAGTCCAGTTAGGTTGGTTTTTACACCAGCTTGACGTTAGTAATGCCTTCCTCAATGGTGATCTCTCCGAGGAAGTTTATATGCAAGTTCCCGATGGCCTACTCCTTTCTTCAGCTGATCAGGGCAAGGTATGCCGCTTAAAGAAATCGTTGTATAGCCTTAAGCAAGCAAGTCGCCAATGGTTTGCCAAGTTAACTGAAGCACTTTTGCTTTTTGGGTTTTCTCAATCTAAGTCAAACTACTCACTCTTCACAAAGATTGCAGGCTCCAAATCCATCACGGTCTTGGTGTACGTCGATGACATCATTCTTGCAGGGAATGATGATGCATTATTGTCTCAAGTCAAAGATCATCTCAGTGCAGCTTTCAAGCTGAAAGACCTTGGAGTCCTCAAATATTTTCTTGGTCTCGAAGTTGCGAGGCGCAATGACACTCTTCATTTGTGTCAGAAGAAATATACACTAGAATTACTGCAAGACACGGGTTTCTTAGGCTGCAAACCAGCATTTACTCCCATGGAAGTTAACTGCAATCTTGCTTCAGAACATGGCATTTTACTAGACAATAGTCCTATCTTGGAGATTAAAGATTATGCACTCCCTTCAACTTATTCTGCCACTTCGAAGACTTATCAAAGGCTTATTGGCAGACTTCTCTATCTTACCACCACAAGACCAGATATCAGTTATCCAGTCCAAAGACTAAGTCAGCTTATCGAGTCTTGAGGTATCTCAAGGGAAGTCCTGGTTATCGAGTGCTATTTTCTGCTGCAGGACCTCTTCAACTCAAGTCGTATTGTGATAGCGATTACAGTCGTTGCTCTACCTCCAGGCGCTCAGTCACTAAATTTGCAGTCTTTCTTGGTCGTTCCCTTATCTCGTGGCGTTCTAAGAAGCAAAGCATGGTTTCATGTTCCTCGTCAGAAGCAGAATATAGAGCACTTTCTCTGTTATCTCGAGAAATTCAGTGGCTACGTTATCTAATGACAGATCTTCGTGTTGAGCACCATGGTTCCAGCCAAATCTTTTGCGACAACAAGAGTGCGATACACATTGCTGAAAATCCAGTATTTCATGAGCGCACCAAGCACATTAAAATTGATTGCCACGTTATTCGGGAGCGTGTGCAATCCGGCTTGGTGAAGCTATTCCACGTCCCAACTGATCTTTAAGTTGCCGATTTATTCACCAAGCCACAGTCAGTTGCACGACACAAATTTCTCTTGTCCAAGTTGGAATTGTGTGATATACACATTCCAACTTGCGGGGGCGTGATGAAGCATGTTTTGCTTAGCCAAAATGAAGATAAATCAAGCCTGCCTCTCTTGGTTTATAACAGATTCGAAAGAAAAATTACACACTTTACAAAAGACTAAGCTAATATATATACTACTTTGTCTTATTGCTGGGGACCATCCAGCACAATCATCCCGATTCTGATTCGGTTAGCAACAGAATTCAGCCAGCTGCAACCAATAGGGGCACGCTATTTTCCACCAATCAGAGTGCATATTGTTTTCCCTTTTTCCATGTAAGCCTCCGTGCAGCTATTCCTTTTTGTGGGCCAAATGGGCTTTTTATCTTCCTTTCCTTTGCTTTCCAATCTGTTATAAACCAAGAGAGGCAGGCTTGATTTATCTTCATTTTGGCTAAGCAAAACATGCTTCATCATCGATTACAATTGCTTCTTAATTAATTGTAATTGAAATATCATTGAGGTTTTGTAATAAGGATTCTATCAGGATTTTGCATATTTTATGTATTCATCTATTGTACATTTTATTCTACACCTGCTAATTTATGTTTTCTCTATATAATTATTCGACTATAGTACATCGCCATTGTATAATTTATGTTTCAACGCCCATTTTGTGAATATGTTTTTTTTATCCTATTCTAAATCTATTCTATTACAATATATGTTTAAGCTAAGGTTTGAACCTTGTACCTCCACCAACTCAACCCCTCCCAATACTACTAGGCTACAAGGCCACGGGTGTGAATATTTTCATATTTGCATATTGGTTGAATGAAGCTAATCTACACATTAAAAAAATCATTGTATAATTATTACGATTAGTTTCGAAATCACAAAATTTCAAAATATTTCTAATATTTTTTTTCTCTCCCTTGCCATCGTTTATTCCTCTTCTTTTTTGCTGTCCATCTTCCTTCATCAAAGAACCATTGGCTCCATTGACATCGCGTTGTTGCATCACTACGATATCCTTAAACCCAATCATGCTGGAATATGCAAATGGCAGATTTTGTTGCATGACACAATTTTGCTAAAGAGTTGTATTCAATCTCCTCAACAATTTTAATAAAAACTATGAGTTAGAGTTTTCTAATTGCTTAAACAATTTCAAAATTGTCTAAAGTGATTTAGAAAATGATGGCTTAATATAGAGGAGTAAATTCCGAGGAGAGTGGAATGTTGTTCTCACCATCGCGTCATCGCTACTCCTTTTGAATTTTTGGACCTTATTTTTTATCGTTTTTTGTTCATGGTGGTTTCACGATGGATTTTAGAGTTTCTAATTACTATGGTTTTGAGATTTTGGAACTTTTGGTATTATGAAAATTAAAAAGAAGAGAAATGAGAGAAAAACAAAGAGAGACGAATAAGAGAGGGAAGAGAGAAATAGGAAAGAAAATACATTTGACAATTAAATTACTAATAATTTAACAAATGTTACAAATACCCGATAATATGTTATGGCTTATCAGATTAGATTTTTTTTCAAAACAAAAGTGATTTAATAATTAATTTCCAAACTTTTCTTAAATTCTCATGGAATCTAATTTCTTAATATAGTTTTTTTTTAGTGAATTTCTTAATATAGATGCATAACCTTAAAACCCGAAAAGTGAACATATAACAATAACTTCGTATCGATAAATGACCATAAAAAAATTAATAATAACCATGGTTCAAATTTATGAAAGATAAGTGAAACGAGTCTTTTTATTTGTTCCGCATTGATTATGAATTAGAAAGTGATCCATAATTATCCACCCCATGAAACAATCACACAAATGCCTCGTTGACGTCACAATGTCGGCAGCCTTGCGTAATCAACATTCCCTATCTATCCTCCTATAGAATCTTGTCAGTACAAGTGCTCGTGGCGGGCCAGCACGCCTTTTCACAATAGTCATAAGCTCATCAATTAGATACTTACATTGTTTAATTTTTAGTTTTATTATAAAAGCTACACCTTTATCTTAATTTTTATTATTCTTAATAGTATACTTTTTAGAATTATTAATTAATAACAAATTATTTTAGAATTATATATATATATATCTATATATTTCCATTCAAAAAGTTGTGTATACCTGCCAATGACCACTTTTCACTTTTTCCCACATTTAGATCTTTCCACGGAGATAATTCCCTTTCCAATAACGTTTGCAGAGAACTAATATAGAAACAAATTAATGGAAATTAAATGCGTCGTGGAGGACAGCCATCAACTACATTAATTTCGTGCCCAGCCCAGGATTTCACTGTCACGAGATAAAATCTCGTTATCTTGTCCACAAATTTGTATATCTATTGGGCATCCAGTTTCAAGTTTGAATTAACATCTTAACCACCAGTCATAATGATAGATTCTCTGAACATTTTATGACTTTATTCTTAGGAACTTTAATCCTCGGTCTGGATTTTGTATAAATAATACTTCGCCTGAAAAAGTGGAGCTGAAAGAGGATTTAAAAAAGATTGGGGTAACTTGGGTAACAATTTAACTAATTCTATATCATTTTTTTTGCTCTCCTCTTTTTTCCACCTTCCAATCTTAGAACTTATCAAGGATTAGGTGAATATGCAAAATTGTTTTGATTGAAAATTAATCAGGTGACACTACATGCCTCTATCTAATTACATTTTCAAATTTACACATGCTAAGTTTTGTATCAATAGAGTGAAATGCATTTGAAACCTCGTACGTTCCTATTTGTAAACATTTCTCAACAAAACAGAAGCTAATGTTCAATTCAGAAAAGAAAATAAGAAAATGTCGCTTGCTTACAAAGTCCATGTGTATTATACATGCATCCGAGTGGACTTCGGTTTTGTTTTTTTTTTGGTGATAAAAAAGGTGTTCCTACGGAACTCTTGAGGTAGAGAAATAAACCTTACTAATTAACTACGACCTTAACGTCAAAAGACTAACGTGTAAAAATATTACACCGAGGAAAACTAAAATTGGAAAAGAATGGTAACAGCCACAACGTTACAACATTAATCTAGTTGATGTGTTGCTTCCAATCGGCAACAACTTGGCTAATTGCCACTGTCGACGACCCATCTTCACTTAAATTTTTAGCACCTGAATCTTTTAGATCCCTCATTCTACTACGTAGAGTTTTTCCTTCTTCTCCTTCCATTAAATTTCTCACAACATCAGAAATCTCTTCTCTCCCAATAATCCCATTTGGGCCACTAGCTTTTGGCCTCAGCGCCACCTTAATTTCTTCCACTAACATTACGGCGTTCATTTTTTGCTCAGCGTATAGAGGCCACGCGATGAGTGGAATACCGTTGACCACACTTTCGAGGGTCGAATTCCATCCACAGTGGGTGAGGAACCCGCCGGTCGAACCGTGACTCAGGACACTAGCCTGTGGTGCCCACGAGTCGACGACCAGACCCCGGTTCTTGGTCCGTTCCAGGAACCCTTTGGGCAGGAAAGCGAAAGGGTCGGTTTCACTCTGAGAGCTAAAGAACGACTCGTTGGCTGCCTTGTAGCTCGGGCTCCTGACCACCCAAAGGAACCGCTGGCCGCTCATCTCCAACCCCAAAGCCAGCTCGGTCGTCTGCTCGAGAGAGAGGGTCCCACCGCTCCCAAATGACACGTAAATAACAGAGCCATGAGGCTGGTCGTCCAGCCACTTTAGACACTCCTCGCCTCCGGCCCGACCGTTACTCGCGCCCATATCGACCAGCGGGCCGACCGGGTAGACCATTGGCTTCCCGGGTTCGGGCTCCTGAAGGGCGTCGAGGGCCCCACCCTCGAGTTCTTTGAATGAATTGACCATAATCCCGTCAGCATGCCAGTAGCTCTTGGCACATCGGAGGACAAACTTGTAAGCTTCGTTCTTCCTGTCCTGAACCGGGTCGAGAAGCTCGCTCCCTTTGATAGGGACACACCCGGGGATTCGGACAAGCTCATCCATCTCCCGGTACTCACACGACACTGTTTCATCAAGCTTCGGCAACAAGAGCAAGAACAAGGACAAGGCCATGGCCGTCGAAGGAAAGAACACGTAGGACGCGGCTCGGAACTCTCTCGCCACTTCGAAACAATCCGTACTGAAAAGGTCGCACACAACGGCGGCGATCGGGGTCCCGGAGGAGGAGACAATGGAACCCAACACCTCCCTAACGGCGGGGAGCGACCTCTCCACCGTAACGCCCACGATGGTCTCTACTCTGAGGCATTCCGGTGGGAGGTCGGTAAGGTCCGGTGGAGGGAGGAAGATGGAGGTGACTGAAGGAGGGAGGGAGGCGAGGGCATTTTTCTGGGGCTGCTTGTTATAACCCGACAACGACGGGACTATGATGGTTACGGAGAGGTCCGGGTGGAGGTGGACCAGCCTCTTGGCTAGCTGGGCGATGGGAATTAGGTGGCCCATTCCTGGGGTTGGTATTAGAACCACTTGGGTTGGTTTTGCTGGTTTAGCCATTTGAATGGAAAGACTAAAGCTTGTGGAAGAAGAGGAGGAGGAGGAAGATGAGATGTTTCCAAACTTTTGGGTGCTTTTGGAATATTTATGTAGTAGGTTGAGAACTAATGATGAGAGTAAGGTGGTTTATATAGAGAATAATTGGTTTACTTGCTGGTGATTAGGATATAAATTAGGGAGAAACGATAAACTGATTTTTTATTAATATATCTGTCACAGGAAAAAGTATTTTTTTTTATCTATAGTATTTTTGTTCTAGCCTCTAGATGTTTTCGAGGCCCTTATGTAGGCTTACTATTTCGAGTTAATTCATATGGTGTCATGGATTTTCGTTACTCATGGTGTAACATACAAATTATACGTTTTAAAAAAGTGTTCGGCTTAGAAAAACTTGAATAAAATATTTGTGTTCATTTGTAGTAGTGGATCAAATCAAGTGATGTTTAACAAATATTTTTTTAATAAGTAAAATTTTATTCACCAAAATATTTATATATAAGTATGAAATTCACTTTTTGGAGTTATAGAAGAGAAAAGAGTAACTCAATATAGAAGTTCTGTTTTTAACATTTGAATATAACATGACACCAATATTGTTAGAAAATATTTAGGAGACTACAATTGAATCGAATTTTTTTATCCACAAGTAGTGAAATCTCTTTAGAAATCTAATTGTTTATCATTGATTTTGGACTTGCCTATCTTGATATAGTGGAACACAAGCTGGTGGTCAGGCAGAGTCAAATGTCTTGGTGCGAAATGGTGCGCATCGGGTGGTCCTATCGTCACCTATGGCTATGAATATTCAGTTTAATTGGAAAAACTTGCGCAAAGTGCATTTGAAAAGAAGAAAAAAAATCAGTTGGTGTGGAAAATTCTATGAATGCCCAAATTATTGATTTTCCATATGATAACAAAATACCTCAATACCTTCCATTCCAGCTACACAAAAACTCCAACTTACCGAAAGGAATAACACATTGTTTCTTTTGCAGTATATTATATTTTAATTGCATCAACAAGAAAATAAAATTTTGAAAATATCGTCTCTACAAATGACGAGTGTCTTGAACTAAACTATGTGTGTTGTATGGAGGCGTCACCAAGGGCATATTCATCGGGCGATGCTGTCGTTCCATGATAAATGAAAAGGTAAATTACTTATCACACAAAAGTTTCGCCTAAAAAAAACTGAAAATGCAAATTAAAAGAATACTAATTGCATTTTGCACTATGGTCGAATGATTCGATAATATTTATTTTAATTAAAAAAAACTCGGATCAAGCATTCTCCACGTATTGGCTGGACTGATTGCGATGCCTACGATGAACAAGTTCAGCCACAATCATTTTACACGAGCAATGTTGACGTCAATGTGACGACAGCCTTCGGTAATCAAACCTTGGTAGCCCTTCTAGATACAATTGTGTACGGCGTCCGAGTGAGATGTTGCCGCTTGCCTTCCTGCCAGCACCAAACTAATAAGTAATTATCCGATGATATATTACTAATTAATTGATGTCGGAACTCTTTTGTTTTTCTGATTATTATTAAGATGTAATTTATCTAATTAGAACAATGAAGCTTACTTTAAAAAATAAAAAGAAAATATTTTAAGATGTGCAATACAATTATCACTTGTAAAATCTAATTATGAATATATCAAATCATGATGATAGTAAGTTTTTTGGATTGAACAAGACCTCGGTCATCACTTTGTCTAATAATATCAGCTACAAATACGTAACTGCTGACCTAACGACTCTTGTTTTTCACTATCTACGATTTCTGAATCACAGTCCATTTGTGCTTGGGCGCACTAGAACAAAGGGCAGAGAATTCCAAACGTATGTATTTTAAAAACCGGACATGTTGGCTTCGAGTAGCTTACATTATTGAAACGTCGAACAATCTGTCCAAACCTATAAAACAAAAATCAATGTGAGGAAAATTCAATGCCGAGACATGTGGAATTTAAAACAAAAAAGTTTGGGAATTTAAAAGTTGAAAATTATAGGACTCCCGACCAATACATGAATATTTATTTTAGAATTGAACAACTATTGAGTTCAAACATCACATCTAAAATATATTATTGAGAAACTTAAAATAAGAGACAATAGTATTTGCATGTCGTGTTTACTACCTGTAATTCGAAAATAGTATAAATATCTAAATTAAATATAAATTCTTTTTTCTTTTTTCCTTAGTTGAAAATGTAATATACACTGGTTATTTTACCTCCTCCAATGCATCACAAAAAAAACGACGAGTATTTTCCAATGGAAAGGATTAAAGAAAAGTGAGGTTCTAACCAACGCCAAAGATAATTTGCTTGTAGTTTAGGTCGCTCACCTTATCGGTGCAATGGTTCGTTTGCCAATTTTTTATTGGATACGCTTGTGAATTTGGTTCAAGGCGAGTATTAGGTGATAAGTTGGAAAGATTATGACCAAATATTTAGGCAACCACCATATACCTAAGACAACCCAAAGTTTGTGACCAATATTTTGGTCGAAGAAAAGTGATATATATTTATGTGCTCATATTATTGGGCTATTGCCCTTTTCATTCTGATTATTTAAATTTTCGTGTCGGGCCAAACATATGAAGTACATAATCCATTTTCACGAGATATAGGAGTTTTTTAAGAAATATTTGGAGCTCCGTATATAATCCTCCGTCTCAGAATGTAGAGAGAGAGAGAGAGAGAGATTGTTAATTGGGCCGAAAATGTAATCTAGTGCGGCCCGTAGTTGACTACCTTGAAAAATGAGCCCAAAATGGAAACGGGCCGGAGAGAGCTTAGGCCCGGAGTTTGTTTGGAGTATTCCTCCCATGGTTCTTCCATTGGTCATCGGGCGAAACCGTCGCGATTGAGATAACGACGAAGAAAGAGAGAAGATTAATAAGAAGAAGAAGAAGAAGAAGAGATGATATACCGACCGTGGAGCCTCCTCACCGGACCGGCGGCGATGTGCGGCGGGATCGTGGCCGCCGTCGTTGTTGCTAACTTCTTCATCTTCAAGGAGGTAACCGCCTCCAATCTCTCTCTCTCTCTCTCTCTCTCTGTATCGTTTTTTTATATACTTAAATTTTTTCTGTGTTTTGGAAAATTGCAGGATCCGTTCCTGAAGCCGGAGAAGAAGAGCTACGACTCCCCGCGGTCTAGCAATTAGGGTTTCCGTGACGTGATTCCAATGTAAGCTTCTGTTTGCTAGTCTTGACTGTTGTGTGCCTAGGGTTTTGAGAGGCTAAATTGTGTAGCTGCTCTGCATTTTCTTATCGAATAATTAGAACAAGGATAAGATGTCCTTGATCAAGAACTCGGGTTTTTTCGTTCCATTTTTCTTCCGTTGCTTGTATTTGTTGAGATTCCCCTCGCAAGGATTCGCTTCGATCTGGGAAGAGTTCAATTGTTAGTGATCCACCTTACTGTCAATAACTATTTGATATCTGTTAGAAAGAGAGAATGTTTACAAGTCCGAAACTCGCAACTCGATGCATGATGCTGCTGGCATCTCTAGGAGCTATCAGAGTCACTATGCAAATTATAAGGACCGGGGTTCCTTTTGTTTTTTATGAGTCTATGACTGCATTGTTACATACTTGAAGCTGTCCTTCAGCACAGTTAGTGTTACCATCTGAATTCTGATATAGTCGGTTCTACGATGGACAAACTGAAAATGGATTGCTAACTTGATCGGATGTATATTATAGCTGAATTTGTACATGAATGATGCAGCTTCTTTCATGGCATAGCTGTTTCCCCCTTTGTCTCGTTCTTATGTTATAGACTTATAGTGATAATCTGCGCGAATGGTAATGCTAGTTGCAACAATCAGAATGACCTGAAGCTGGTGGAGATGGTCTTCGAACTTAGCTTCACTTGCAGGCAATCGCTTTCACTTTTCTTGCTTCCTAGTTTTTACATTTCTTGATGTGATATTAGTGATAGGTCCAGCTAACAATGAGAGATCTTAGAATACTTTGAGCCGGTTAATAAAGTCACTTTTGATTTAATGCTTGGAGATGGGGATAGTAGTTTGGGTTGGGAATATTAATTATCAAGTTTAATAACTCGAACCAAGCAAGTCTATTCGTTAGCAATTCCCCAAGCAAAGCTGACATTTTACCCAAAAACCATTCCACGAACAAGTTCCATCATTGTTGCATTTTTAGTGACAAAGCAATTAGTTCCAACTTCGATTTCTTAATGTTGTGGTTATCTTTCTTCACACGAATATGATGAACTTTAGTATCATGTCGTGTGGTTATTTGTGGCCAATTGCTTTTCGGTTTAATGGTGATTAGGATTGGCGGGGTATACATATTGGAGACTTATATTGATTGATGAGGAAATTCAATCGATTGAGAAAAAGGAGGCATCTCCTGAGTATGTATAAACACTTGCCCGTGTTGGTTTTGCCATCCATTGAAGTGGGATTTAAATGTTGTTGGTGGGAATAGAATAATTTAGGAAAACAAATGAACCAATATGTATGAACATCAGATGCACGTCGCCTTTTCTTCCCGTCAACACTGCCATTTGATTCGCATCGGCGTAGAACTGTCACGACCGCTGAGGTGACGATTCATCAGCTACTTCACACAACTGAACAATCAAGCTGTAGCGATCAAGCCTTTCCAGAGATGACCATATCGTTAGTCGAAAATGACAGCGTCGGTCACCGATACTTATCGGCATTGACTATCAACTCCATTACCAAGTCATTCCATGTGTCGATAGGCCCAGGCAAACACCAATGTAGGCAGTCGTTCTGGACCTTCGCCTTCTTATTCTTTGCAAATGGTTGGTACTGCCTGTAAGGTCCGGGGTGGCCATCTGGCCTCAACAGCGAAAGGCGAGTCGTATCTAGTACTTTCAAGGTCACCCCATTGTCCGATGCATTCGAAGTAGCCTTTTCGATTTCCTCCAACTCGATATTCCGCATCGTTGCATCAACATCCCTCAAATCAACCTGACCGTCTTTGAAGGGAACTTTCCTGATGCATGTTCCCCCACTAAACCACTCCCCATTCTCGAAGTGGTCAGGCGTTGTCGTTCTAAATAACACAAACGCCTTTCGTTTAGAGCGCATGATGAAGTTGAAGACCAGCTGCAATGTTTTCCGGTATGCGTATTCGTATCCCAGGTCTGTTAGGTTCTTCCCAGGGCAGTAATGACAACCTATCACCTCACTGTCCTCGTAGTATATTGCAGTTTTCAGGAACCACTTCCCTCCAGCAATCACAGCATAATCTAAGCTTTCGAATTGCCTGGTCCACTTCTTGTCAAGCTTGTCCAGATGAAGATTGGTTTCGGCCGAGGAGACGCCATTCGAGTCCTCGAAGATCGCTGCTCGAACGAGGAAAGGAGTCCAGATCACCGAGAGTGTGAAGTTGTAGGACGGGATTCGCCACGTTCTTGATCTGAATTCCTTGTCGTGGTAGGTTTCAACAGCTGGTTCCACCTGTTGGGCATAACAAGAGAAATAATGTGGGACCAAAGTGGTCAAATTTGAAATAATTGCTCCAGCAAGTGCTAATGGTACTGCTTTTAATTATTGCTAGATGCACAGAGCCTAGAATTAAAAAAAAATGCAGGATTAGATAAGATATTAGGATCCGATCTGATACAGATATCAACAAAACATCCCTGGCCTTCTTTTGTCTGCATAAGGAATAAAATAGGACCAACCATATCATTTAATATCGAGACAGACGTTGAGTTAACTAACCCAGATTCGAATCTCATCCAATTTCCAAAAAAAAAAAAAAACAGATACACCTATTAAATTTGAACATGATTGTGTTGCTAAAATACAAATCCGAGACATTTGATTAAATTACAACTATAATCTATATGATATCTATTAAGTGTCAGAAACATCAAAGAAGCATCATCATTAACAACGAATCGTGAGTCAGGCACATACGACCCCTATAACTACGATAACTCTTCAAAGCATCAATAAGTTCAAATTAGAAATCTTGTATAAATAAATTCATAATTTTTCCGACTTAAACTAACCTTTGATTAATAACTTTTTGGTAAATAATTCATGTAGCTAATATCTGTTATACCAAAAACAGAAAGATTGAAAGAGAAGAAACAGTCTTAACTTTCTTTCTTCTCCCACGTTCTTATCGCCCATCTAAACACGGCAAAATAGATCAAACCTGTCCTAAAGTACAGTTTCAAAGTATAACGTGTACTAACCTGGGATAGAATACAGAGCAAGGACTGGACATGGTTGCGTGAGATGGAATCTCCAATGAAACCCCACGATTTGTCCCTCATCAACTCGAGGAATCTCTTCGGCTCGAATCTAGATAAGTCGCATCCACGAGGACTCCACCTCCAGTACAGGTACTCGGAGTCGGGCCTCCCATTTCTCATGCAGTTTTGGTGGCCCTCTATATTACGGCAAGTTCTGTTCGTGTACAATGGTCCTGAAGGGTCCGGTATCCAGTCTCCCACGAACAAGTCACATTTACCTGAAACTGGAACACAACCCAAAAAGTACCAATCTAAGTAATAAAGAAAAAACCATGTCCAAGTGAAAAAAGAAAAAATGGGCTTCAATTACGGGTTCGTGCGAGGAATATGTTACAATTTTTCGTAATACCTAAAAAATTTACACAAGTTCATCACAATTACTACAAACAGTGCTATAATCTCATCGAATCGAATTCGTTCCCAACATAAGATTAGCCTAACTCAATCGATAGATCAATGTACGAAAAAAACGAAGTGTAAATAGAATCGGAAGAGAGGAAGGAGTTCATTAAATTATACTTACCATTACTATTCTGCGAAGGTTGGGAATCATCGACGAGCTCTTCGGGTTCAGGATCACTAGTACTGACCGGAAACCGATCGTTAGTGGGCTCTTCTTCGTGGACCAACTTCTGGGTTTCAACGTCCGGAGGCGGCGGATCGGAATGCACAAGCTCGGAGGGAGGAGGCAAGCTGATGGAGTTGGAGACGAACAGGCGAAACGCGAGGCCCACAAGGAGGAAGGAGATCGCCAACTTTACGAGAAGGTGATTGTGTTTGGAGAATTGGAATTTGGTGGTGTTATAATTGCTCGGAGTGGAATCGGATGGTGGAGACCTCATCATCATCATCGTATCCTTCTTCTTCACTGCCATTTTTCTTTTCGTAGGGAGGATTGTTTGTCACGTAAGGAGGAAAATGGCGCTATCTCTTTATGTGGTAAGGTAAGCTACTGGGACCAGTTAAGTTTAGACTAATGCTGGTTTAACAACCCAGAGACATTGGAAGTTTGTTTAGCTTTATTTTTTGGTTCATATCTCGAATATCCGGTCTACTCGGATTATTAATCTAGAATCAAATAAGATATGTCATTTAAAAGATAATAAAATACTATCAATAAATATTTAATATTATTGTGTTATCAATTATTTGAACTAGTTACTTGATTAATATAAACAATGATATTATCACTTGATTGAATTACTATTTAGTCTAAACAACGATAGTATCTCATTAGCACGAATTCTTTAATAATTGTGAGCGTCATATAATATGTCCAACGTAATATAAATTTGTCGTTATGAATCTATCGAATTCGATCTTTATGCTGTAGTACCCATAGACTTCTTAGGAATTTTGGAAGTTGCTGGTGGAAATTTTAAGGGTAAGTGTGATCAAATTTGTCTAAATTTGTTTCGTGATTAAATTGTTTTGAAGATAATAGAACATATGTATAATCATGGTGCGGTTAGTACAGAGGTTTCTTCCGTAAAAAAAAGGAACAAGAATGTTTCCCATGCGTTACATCAATTGGTGCCCCGTTATTATCTATAATGGCAAACGATTGATTGCTGCTTTCGTGGAGATGCATGCGTTAGGTCTAATAATATGGTATCCTCTCCGTTACTCTTTGTTAACTTGATTAGGAAGAACTCCAAACTCTTTGACCAAACTATAAATCGTTATCAAGCGCATTTTTTATGGAAGATAAAATTTTATGTATGATAAAATGTTAACGATAATATTGTTCAAAAGACACCAACAACGGACGGTACTCGGTAATTGTGCACTAACCTTGTCAGAGTGTCAGGAATTCATGTTCGGTTCTTTCCAAAACCCAAACTCAGGACTATATACGCTGTCGTATTTCTTTTTTTCATTTATTTCAGTGATTGTCAAAGTTTAGATAAACAACTAAACAAATGTTATTTCATTGTTGGTCGTGCAGTAAATAAAAAGAAAGTTGTTTTAGGATAAATAATTTCCAATTCCAAGGTAATTGCTGAAGAGGAGATCCTATAATCATGATAGTTATTTCTTTATAACTCTTCTAATCAGTAATGGGTCAATTTGCTCCCTATTTATCAATGTCAGATGATGAAAGTAAAATTTTATTAAACCGGCCTCAAATTTTAAAACTTTAGACTCAAAATGTTTTCCAATATCATGAATCAAAATTTCCAACCCCTTAGGTCTCGCACTAGGTTGGGGTGTTGTGTTAGCTAGATCCAATTAGTTAGATCTTGTTCAAAGATATTGGAGGGTTAATTAGGTTGGTGGTTAGATCTTAAAACACAAGTTGGGGATTAATAATAAGATATTGGAGGGTTAATATAATAAGCAAACGAATTAGGCCAGCTGGATACACGAAACCGGCATTATTTGCATGATGGCGAGAGCTTACACTCGACCATGGACCACCTTGTCTCTATCTGCTAGGACGTAGCACCCTTTCTGGAAATTTTTTTCTACCTGATTTCCCATGTATATTTTTTGTTATTATACTTTTAAATTTCTAAAAATCTCTAATCATTAGAGTTAAGAGTTCACTCTCGCAATAATTTTTTATATATGAGATTTTACATTCATGAGATAATTCTCATCAATTGAATACTCGGGAAATTTTGTATATGTACCAAATAAAAGGCAAACAGATAACAAGATCCAGCGGGTTAGAAATAGGAGATAAATGAAACAGATGACAGCCACATTTTTTATAAGTATATATGTGATATAAATATGAAGACTGGAATAAAGTCAAACAACAAAAACAAATATAAAGTAACTCAAATTGCACCACGAGAACAACCAAAAGAACAATAACTTATAGCCCTTTATTTTTCATAAGTAATATAAAAAAAATTAACCATTTATCTCTTACATATTTATATTTTTTATCTTATTGAACAACAAACCCGTGATCATTTTATACCCTTTGTTCTGGAGTAACATTATAGAAATCCTACCTAGATCCAATCTATGATCGCTCTTTCTATCTGAGTGGTAATTGAATTAACCTATTTGCATTATATAAACATTTATTAAATTAAATTTCACACCCTTCCACTTTTCCCAATCATGTTAGAATCTGCCGTGTCAAATATGCTTTTATTTAAGAAATGTGAAAAATATCCATTTACGCAATTACACATACACTACAATGGTACCATTTCCAAAGCATCAACTTTAAAAAATAGCATCATGTGGTAGTTGGGACCAAAGGGACCCCTCAGTCTTTCATTCAATAGAGGGAAACCTAAAGCTTAATCACCTTCCAGCTCACTAGCCATTGGACTTTTTCCCCAAAGAATATTAATATCGATCCTATTTTTATGGCTTATATTAACTTAGATTTTAAAGACACCATTTTAGCGTCGCCGAAAGGTAACATTAGTCTCATCAATTGGCCGTATTATATGAATTTGACGGGCATCAAACACTTAAATAGTTAATTGAGAGATAGTTCTTTTTTATAAAAAAATATTTATATTATAGATATAAATATGATATATCGCGGTGGAAAATATTTGCAGTACGGAAAAAAAACACAAGATGGTACTAGAATGCAATTCTACATTCTGTTCCTCAATTGAGAAATGTTCTAAATACTAAAAACAATCGAGTCCAGCGTTGTAAGGTAGGTGATAATAACTTTGTTAAGGAAAAAAAATAATTACATAATATAAATTTTATTGAATCAATTTTTTTTAGGTAATCTCGAAAATTGTCCAGAAAAAATAAGTACGACGAAGTACGTATTATATGTTTCAGAGAGCGAGTCTCCTGTGTCCAATGATAGACAGGTGCATAGGCCCACAAAGTAGTGAGCCCAACAAAAAGCCTTCCAGTTTTTGTAAGTGGGGACTCCCAAGTACACTTATTAGTTACTTCCCTTTGTCCCTTCACCTTCATCTTGTCCTAACATACCAATGATTGACTGGTCGAAAGGTAAATATATACTTCTGGTTGCATTTGTTTCCTACGTAAAGGTTGAATCCGATGATTTATTTTGGTTTTTGAAGTCAATTAAAAGAGGATTGCATCCAAACATATTCATTATTCGCATGCAAAAGTTTTTATCTCGTAATTTATGACTCAAGTCAGGGCTTCATTATTTTCCACGAAGTCGGGTGTTGACATTACTTGGATACTTATACGGTGTGTGATTTGTTTAAAAGAGAATTCTGCAATAAAAAAACATGGCAAAACCAATCTATATACAACATAAATATCAGATCTTTGATATGAATTACAGGCAAAAACTCAAAACAGCAATCTGACATAGATCCGATTTGCTGGATCGGATATGTAAAACTATGATCAAAGATAGTCGGGTTACAACAGAAAACAGATCAACATGTTCTTCTTCGAAGCTGCTGCACGCGAACAGATCAATGTCCGGGCACTCGGATCATATGTAGCTTCTATCAAGGTGACTTGAAGGCAGAGGCATGAAGAGGACTTGCCGCGCCGAGTTTCATGATGCAGCTACCTTTGGAACTTTCATGCCAAATCCACGCTTCGCCCTCTCGACTCTGTTGTACATGGAAAATTTGTATGATTAAAAAGCAATGTCGTTCTTCTCGGCTCTCTTCAGACTTATTAACGAGAATACTGAGGTCAATTGTTCTAATCTCTCTGTTTGCTTATGTAAGAACATCAAAACTCGAAACAGATTGTATCAAAAGGGTGCTTACGTGGGTGCAAGTTTTCCTAGGCTGTCAAGCTCTTCACCAGTGTCCTCGTCCACAACTCTTCCGCTTGAACTAACGACATAAGATCTGTCTGTCTCAGTTGGAAGTCCTCTACTAGCTAGCAAGTCCAAATCTTTCTGGCGAAGTTCTCTTCCGTTGACAAAGACACCTGTATCTCCACCAGAACAATCTTCTGGCATGGGGTAGTTGAATTCTTCGATAGAAGGCTGCCATACGAAAAACATATTGTATTAAAGTAATTGAATTTACACAAAACAAAATCGGAATCAGCAGCAAGCGCCTCGAGCTAAATTTATCTTACAGGAATCATGCCGAGGCAAGGCCCACCAAGAACACCCCAAAAGCCAGCTTTCGGATCATACCTGGATCAGAACATAACAGAAGCCAGCAATTAAAGGGCAAGAATACGACAACTATAATGAACACGAAGCATGCAAGAGAATATGAACTCACCAATATTCTCCAGGATTAACCGGTCCTGCCAGCTTCTCAGCTCTCTTGACCAGTTTGTCGGGTATGACATGCCCGTTAACAGAAACCGTGCTTCTACCACGTCCATCTGTTTGATTACCTTTTGAAATATCCTTTAGACTCTTCTTAATGAAGTTGGCAAAAAACGATTCGACCCCTTTCCTGCTATTTGATGGATTATCTTCTTTGCCAGAGACTGCTTCCTGCGACACCCCAGTACTTGGGTACTCTTGGAAAGAGACATCCATTTCGGTTGCTATGGATGCCTCCTTCATAGAGTTTTGTCGTGCACTAGCCTTGTTTGTTATAGCCTTTTCCTGATCCGAGCGGCTGCTACGGCTTCCTTTTCCTGACCGATTCACACCACGGTTATAATTAGAGTAATCAAAATAATGTTGAAGGGGTGAGCCAGGTTGTGGTGAGGACAATATCGCTTTGACCGGCTGCTCAACTGAGTCCATTCCCTCTCTAGGAGCAGCTAGAGCATCCAGACTATTGTCATCCTCAGACAAATTCGGAGAGGATGAACTGAATCTTTGCACCTCATGAGGCTTAGCTGAGTTCAAAACCTCGGCCATTGAGGATTCCATAGAATCAGGATCAATTGCCAGGAAGTCATAACCAGAGTTGTCGTAATCCTCAGATGAGAAAGTTGCATTAGCATTTGTCCTCCGATTCGTGCCATATGAATTTGAACTTTCGTCAATCATCACCATCCTGGAACCATCATCTGCCCCTGCAGATGCTTGTCCTGCCTCCGTGTTGCGGGAAATAATCAACTTCTTGTTTAGGACAGAGAATTTGATTATAGTAGAGCAGGAGCCACACTGTACTTTTTGTTGCTTCTTGACCGAAAGAAGCACCTTTGGAATTCTAATAACTTCAAAGCAAGTATAGCATGTTAAGAAAGGAGCCCCTCCACCAATAGGATTGTAGTGCTTACTACTAGCCAAAACCACCTTTCGAGGATGAAAACGGACAAAACCGCCCATTTCGGAGTTAGCGTTGCTTGGCCATCTCATGTGGGGTTGGAGAGCATGATCATTCATTGGTGGAGGAGCAGCGTTTCTGGAGGTATGTGCACTGGAACCGAATGCCAAAGGAACATCCTGGTGGTACAAGACAGGACTGCTTGATGTGTCTGGGAACCTACTATTGGAATAACTATTGTGTGGAATTGGCGGTGGACCTCCGGGGTGCCTGTTATAGCAATGGTAACAAGAACAAGCAGGTGGATGGGCTGCACTGGAAGGGTGTGGATCAAATGGACCCGGACCATCATCAAACCTACGGCCAGAAAAGTTTCCATGAACTGGTTGTTGGTATTGACCAGGAACTGGATGTGGGTCTCTTCGAGGCAGTTGATGACCCAAAAAAGGATCGCCGTACCTAGGAATCTGACTAGACTTATGCATGGAAGGATGAAGAAACCCCTGCAAAGTCTCTTGATGACTGTTGCTGTAAGGAAATGTATCAGGATGATGATTGAAATAAGGGGGCACTGAGGTGTGGCTACCAGGTCCATAAAATTGCACAGCAGCAGCACCATTAGGAGCCGAAGAACCGCCCGAAACCCAAGGAGCAAAATTTTGATGAGGATTTGGAGGAGCCATCCTCCCGTTTATAGGAGGCGCCTCTGTGGGTATATCGGTCAATACAGCAGACCTGCTCAGTTGTTGCTTAAGCTCCTCTAGCTTTCTCAAAAGGTCCGCCCTATCATTCTCAAGATACTGAACTCTAGAATCTCCACCATGGTCACCCTGATTCCTGAACTCGTCTCCGTAACCATAAGAGGAATTCAAGTTGTAATTCGATGGGCCCTCGTCCTGATAATTGGAAGTTGAGTACCTGAAAGCTCCAACCTCATTCCTTGTGCCCCTTCTAAGCGCCTCCGCCTCGTCCATTCCCCTACGCTGCAAGCTCGAAATACGCCCGGATCTCCATGAATCACTCAAGTTTTCATTTTGGGAGACCGAAACCAACTGTTCTTTTCCCGCTACACCATCCCTGTCAGCACCCGCACCAACGACGTTTTCAACTACTAGCTTCCCACTTATCGCCTTTGATTGGTCCATAGCTCCACCACCACCGGCACTATCATCCTCGTCGGGCTTCTTCTCCTCGGATCTAAATGACTCCGCGCCAGACTTGACATCCACATCAGACACATCACTGAAGTCCACCATCCCCTGATCCTGAGAATCCTTCTTCACTTGTGCCTCAATTCCATTAACTACTCCATCATCTGACTTGTCAGACAAAGTATCCCCTTCTGGGTTGTCAGACAAAGTATCGCCTTCTGGGTTCTTCTCTCTTGCTGCCAATTACAACAAACAAGACACAGCATCCCTGAGAACCCATGAAACCAACTTCCGAAAGAGAACACCAGAAACACCAAACACCAACATGTCCGAACAAATTAAACACGAAACTACAGAACAGATACGCCCAGATTTAAAAATAAAAGTTCTTTATTTTTTCCCCTTCTTAAAACAAGAGATGAAGAAGAAAGGAAGAGAGGAAGTACCTCTAAGAACAGCTCCACAGCCACCGCATTGATAAACAGAATAGTCAGCGAGCTCAGGGAGCAAGTTATCGCACTTTGGACACCTCACCAGCCTCACCTTCGTTGACTCGGCCATTCCCATGAACAATTCAAATCGCCATTTTTTAAAGCTTTTTTTAAACTCTTTTCGAAAACCCAAGTACGCAACTAGCTAAAAACAAAGAGGGGGTGGAAAAGATCAAATCTTTGGAACAAAAGACATCGCTCTCAAGCTTTGCTTGCAAATTCACCCTAAAAACTGAACACTTCAAAGAAAGCGAAGCGAAGCCCAAAAAACCCACTAACACAAGAGAAGGAAACCTATTAAAGAAAGGACTTGACGAGGAACAGGAAACGTAGAATTACGAGAGAAATTAAAGAAATGAGGAGGGGTGGACTTGGTCTTCGCCCAGCTGGTTGACTTTTCTAAGATGATGAGATAAACTGATAATAATGTCTCTGTCGGTATGGAGGCCAAGTCCCAGAATCTTAAACAAATGGGGACCAGGTGTGAACAAATGTTGGAAATTTTACAAGGAAAAGTTCGTTTTTTTTTTAATTTGGGTTACAGTGGTAGTTGCAATAAATCTGAGCTTGTGTTCTGTTTCTGTTTGGAGTGTTGTGTTTTTTCTTTTCTTACAGGGGGAGCGAGGGAGATGGTTTATAGGGGAGGGAGGGTAAGAAAGGAACGCAACGACGCATTTTTTTTAAGAAGGGTGGTAGAAGGCCTATATAATATAAATAGATTACAATGCAGGAAAAGAAATACATAGCCAAATAAACGAGACGCTTAAAAAGTACACAAAACCAATGCAAGAGGAGACAGAGCGGCATGGGTGAGAGTGAAAGGCGGACGAAAGGCAATGAGAGCCAAACGTCCAAGGCAAAAGCTGTCGAGACAAGCTACGACTATTAACCACGAAGTTGCATCAAAGACACAATCGCGTGGGCATTTGAACGCACACGAGGTGCACGCAAATGAATGCCAAGATCGAACGAATTCAATCAAGACAAGGCTATCCAGTAGCTCCAAAAGGAAAAGTTTCGTGTACCGAACAAATTTCAAATCGAACCTAAGTCGATCCAAGCAAAAGCAGAAGATAACGAGAAGCCAATCGAAGTCACAAAACATGTGTGACACACGGACAAAGGCAACATCCAGATAACATAAAAGACAAAACAATAGAATATTAAACATAGTCAAAAAGACAACAAAGACGATCGGAGGGGAGGTCCATAGACCACATAATGATCAACCCTTCCGAGCACCAAAGGCGAGCGCCTCTGTGACGGGGTTGAGAAGCCAGCACCTAAGAGAGGCCGAGTCGACTTGTATAAGGGGTGAGACCGTGACTAAACTCTGTGAAGGAGGCGGTGCGAGGACTGAGAAGTGAGGACTGCGGCCAGCGAGGTAGAGCGAGGGCTTAGACGGGGGACGATGCCAGACAGGCTTGGACAGCAAGAGACGGGCTTAGGCGAATGGTAGATGAGCTTGGACGGGTGGACGGACTGCTTGAGCTTGGACAAACGGACGGACTGCTTGGGCTTGAACGAGCAGACGGACGGCTTGGACTGGCTTCGATAATGGACGATGGCGAACGGGCTTCGACGGACTGACGACGACGGAGGTGAGGCAAGGGCTGGAGAGGTAGGTGGCCGAAAGTGAGGAGAGGAAGGGAGGAGTACAAGAGGAGGCGGCCAGAAAAATCCTAAAAAATTATAAGGAAAATCTCTCACAATAAGAGAGAAATGCTTTCACGAGGAGAGAGAACACATCAGGGGTTGTACTGAACGATGTAGTTTGGACCGGGGAAATCGTTGAATATTTTTGTAATTTTGGGTCCATGAGATAAAAATGGTTGTGAGAGATTTTGGTCGGGCATAGCCCGTCAAAATAATGAGATCGACCTACCCAAACGAAACGCATGGATTTAGGGGACAGCATCACCTAGCGGTGGTTTAAGGGGCAATGTCCCCTACTCAAATAGTACGTGTTGTGTGGTTAACGAGTTCATTTTTTATTTCGAAAACGAAGAGGACAGAGGATTCCAAGAGTCAGACATACGTCGGGTATGAGACACTGCTCAGGCCCAGGTGGCGGCGAGTAACCATTGCACGCAAGAAAACTCTCCCATGCGGACTTGGCGGCCGTCCGTCACCCTTCTAGCAGTGCTAGGTCCTCCCTCCTCGAACTCGGTGGGCGTCAGCCTCGCCATGAAATCACACATTTTCTTTTTTATCCGTTGGACATGACTATTCGTAAAGCCACCGTGAGTCTTTCGGGGACGAATTTTGATGATGGTAACGCTCCACGATGATCTCGAGATTATCTGTAAATAAAGGTTTCATGCCCTCATTTTCTTACAAAGAAAATCTCTCATACTTTTCCAATTCGGGTTAAATATCATCGGTTTCTATCACTAAAATATTTATGGTTGAGTTAATGTCGTACATATATTGAACTTTGATTACGGTGTGAGAACTTCTCGATATTTTAATGACATTAATTTGTTTCACCCGTTATACTAGTGATAATCTTTAACGTTCGAAGTAATTGTATGAAAAAAATGGGTAAATTACATCTGGCCCCCTCGGGTTTGGTGTATTTAACGCTCACACCCCGGTTATTCTAAAATCAATTGAAAAATCCTTCCTATTTGAAAAAATTATACGATTCAACCCCTTATGCCGGAATCGGCGTATTTCTCCGACGAGGAGGCACGATAAATGACGTTATTACCCTTCTATTAAAAAATAAAAAAAATTCTTCCTCTTGCCACTCCATCTTCTTCAACCTTTCAAATATTCAAAAACAAAAAACAAACATAATTCCCAGAAATGGCTCTGAAACAAACAAATTCACGAACACAAAAATGGTTTTACAGAGGGAATCAATTGAAGCATAAATATCTTGTTCGCCCCTCTCCGCTTGGTGTCGATTAAAAATGGTAATTTGCTAATCTCTGTCTCCGCCAATTTCATACCTTCCCTTTGATTATTCCGCTTCTAATTAAGAAACGATTTATTAAATAAAATCGAACCCGGCGGCGGCGATAGACCGGCAGCAGGAGGCGGAGGACGAGACGATGCTTTCTGGAGAAATGGAATCGTCAAAGGAACCCGTCCAAGTACTACCTTTACTCCTCTCGGGGCGTAATTAGGCTCCTGCTCTTCACCGACACCGAGAATTGACGAGAATTGACGGTGGACTCTCACGTTGTCTCCCCAGCCAAGAACCGTAACATCTGGGGTCTTCGCTCTAACTGCTCTAGTAACCCTAACAGGCCTAATCATGTCCTCGCTTCTCCTCGGAACGGCAACTACGACCACTCTTCAGCTCGAATTGAATAGGACCTTGCCGGTGTTCGACGAACACGTTAGAAGGACCATTTCTGCGAATTAGGGTTTGCCGGTGTTCGACAAGCGCATTAGAAGGACCCTTCCCTCCTCGGACACAGTCCCGTAAATGAAGTGGACCATGGAGCCGTTGGAAAGACTACGGACGGACAAGGGGGTGGAGGGGTCGGACATGTCGGAGAACTGGACGAAGACTGAGGGTTTGGTTCTGAATGGAGACTGAGGGTTTGCGCAATTCCACCTTCGTTGATTAGGGACCAACTTGATTATGGATTTTTTTAATTTTGGTTGAGTTGGTGTTCTTGACTGAATATTTTCTTATTTTTTGTTGTTTTAATTAAATGAATGGGTTTTGTTGTTTAATCTGTATTTTCTAAGAAGAAGATTAATTGGTTCTCAATTAAGGTTTTTTTGTTGAGTTGGTGTTATTTTTGGATATTTGAAAGGTTGAAGAAGATGAGTGGTAAGAAGAGGAAGAAGAAGATTTTTTGTTTGTTTTTTAGTATAAGGGTAATTCTGTCATTTCCCGTGCCTCCTCGCCAGAGAAATACGCCGATTCCGGCATAAGGGGCTGAATCGTATAATTTTTCCAAACAGGAAGGGTTTTTTAATCGATTTTAGAATAATAGGAGTGCGAGCGTCAAATACAACAAACCGGAGGGGGCCAGATGTAATTTACCCAAAAAAAATCTATACTAATCATAGAATTCAATACTACGCCAAGCCCGTTTTCATCCTCCATAGCACCTTATTTTTCAACATAAATCTCAGGCACGACATTTGTTGGACGGGGCATATGTGGGTCCTGTCGTTTTCTTCTCTGAACATGAGTTTTCCATTTTTCTCAAGGGTGAGAGTTGGTTCATTAATCTTTAAAATTTTAAATAATGTTTGGTGTTATTCAATATATGAAAGCTATTTTTTTTCTTCTATTTTCCTATTTACTTAAATATTATATTTGCATAATTATTTAATTAGTTCATGTCACTTCGTGTTAAGCTAAATAGACAGTTCGAACATAATTATTCGAATTTGTTGTTTTAAATTAATTATAATAATAACATGTGATTTGCCTTTAGTTGGAAAACTTGTGTTTGGTCCTCTCCTCGCTGACGACCAGTCGAAAAAAGGATAAAACCAGACCGATAAAGGAAAAGGGAACATTCTACCCAAAAAAAGAGAGAAGGTAAAAAACAGAGTTAAAACTTAAAAGTGGTAAAAGTTGGCAAGTGGTTTGGCTTTGCTTCCATGCGAATCCAATTCTCGCTTTCCATTCAAAAAACTATAATCTCTCGCTTATTGTGTCATGCCCAATTATTGGTTTGGGAGTATGATGACAATTAAATCATGGTTAATTAATATATTGATTCGAATTTGTATGCCTGCTTAATCGATACTTCGTAATTATTAACATAGAGTCAGTATGCATGTTTTTCGTATTCTCGACCATTTAGACAAATGCGTTTAGACCATCCTCAATCATGGTCTCGAGATTCTTCGTCCCTTCACTTTATATCTTGTACATGTCACTTTTGTCACTCCACGCAATCTGATACTTGTATATGTAGCCTTGTTTCGTTTTATCTTTATGTTCATGTAAGTACAGTTAAATATATTAAACTTGAATATATTTATGAACTAATTAAAAAATAGAATTGATTTCAAAATAACAAAAAATTATGATTTGGCAAAATAGTATATTAAATTAAGATTATATTATAAATTAAAAATTTATATCAAAATAACAAAGATTATAATAACTAAAAAGTTAACAATTCATTTTTTTATAGAGTCTTGAAGTTAGAGGCGTTGAATATCTTCTTCAAGTAATAATTTTTTCTCTCAAGCAAACAATAAATATTGGTATTTATATACAGAGTTTTAAAATAATTTTTTTCTATGTAAATTTAAAAAAAAATAAAGCACATCAATTAGATTTTTGGTTACAAAATAATATATACAAATTTTTACATTAAAAAAAGTTTCTCAATAGAATGGTAAAAATTAATTTTTAAACCAAATCTTAAAACAATAAGAAAAAACAAAAAATAGGTTAGATCAATTCTCGCATGGTACGTTAGCAGAATGTCGTGCAGCACACGGAGCATTAAACACTTCTCTGACATACAAGAACGAGGCACATGTCAGAGCCCACGCTCGTCTTCTTGCCCCTGATTGATGCGTGCATTGTACATGCTAGGAGTGAGGGCGAGATATCCTTACCCCTGATGATCGTGGTATAGATACTCGATTTGTTTGCATAACTTTTTGTATATAATTGTTTAAGTGGAATTTTAGTGCATAATCTTAAGATATTTGAAATTAAAATAAATCTTTTCATTATAATTGTCCGCTTTTTGATAATTGGCCATCGGGATTGAAATCACTCATCATCTTCTTTAAGGATCTTTATTCGCTCCCTCCTCCTTTCTTCACATTTCATCTATATTTGCCCTTTTTATGAGGTATTCTCTTTTCCCTTTTTTCTTGTTTGTCCGCTCTCAACGTTTTCTTCTGCTTCCTGGCAGCGACTAGTCCGTGAGAGAAAAAGGAAAAGTACGTCTTTGGATGTTCTGAAAAGAAGTGAAAGGATTAAAAAGAGCAGCAACTGTGTCACAGCCACAGAAGGAAAAAAAAGGGCAAGAGCAAAAGCTACTAAAAATAATATGTACAAACAATTACTCGGATTAATTAGAAATAGAATTATTATATCGTAATTAATAATAGTGATTTAAAACTTTTTAAGACGCAGAAATTCAACCCAAATTTAATTAAAAAATTATCTATATTTAATATATGACCCAAATCGATATTTGTCTACTAGAACATAAGTAAAAAGTAGAAATAACCAGTGATTTTTTTTTTGGTCAAATAAAAAAAATAAATAACCACTGATTCTTGACCCACAAAAGGTGATTAGATATTCGAGCCCAGCTCTGACCCAGTCCCACTGAAGACGCTCAGTCATTCTAGCTCTAGCCTCCTCAAGCTTAGGTTTTATGATTTCAGTGGCCCACATAATAACCTTCCATCCATTTTACTTGTGGGTCCTCCACCCTTTTTTTTATTATAGAATTGGGTCCTCCACCCACCCTTCTTCGTTCCTGTTAGTGGAAACTGTTCTTTTCCAATATATTTTTTTCTGAAATAGATGGTAGTCATTTAAATGGTAAAGAGCCTAGTTACTAGGCCCAGTCCTTTAATTTTACAGGGCACAGAGAATCAGTACTCGATGGGCATATGTGGAACTGAACTGGAATTGCTGTGGGAATTTATGAGCTTTTAAATCCCTAATTAAATATTCATTAAATTGAATCAGCTGATTAGTTAAATAAGTATTTTGAAATATAACAGACATTTGCAAACGATTATTTTAACATGTTACTGTAAGGATTAAAAATAGTTTTTGGTTGATGAGATAGCGACTTGATTTGAAAGAATGTTCCTATTCGCACGCAGGTAGAAGTTATGGACTAATAATAGCGAGGCATTAAGGTCCGTGTTAGGTTAAAATCGGCAAACCGCAAATAATTGAACTTTATTTTTCTTGTTTCGGCGGGTAAAGTTGTAAGAACTCTTGCAGAAAAAGTAAAGCGGTGAGATCATATACAACGAGGTTTAAATTAATCTGAAACACTAGTTCCAGAAGTGACACAGATCCAAAAAAAAATCTAAATAAATTTTCTATTATAAAATGGACATCAGAAATTTACCTCATATATTCCATGGCGATATCAATGAGTTGATGTCTCTAAAATGATATGCTTTTAAATTGATAAATTTGAAGTTGTATACCAATCAGTTCCCAACTTGAAATCAACAATTTGATAGCGATAACGCGTTATTAAACATGATATATTTTGTTTCAAACATTTAACTGATTATTTTTATAAATTCATAAAAAAAAATCTTTCCTTTATGTTGCATTTATACAAACAAAATACATCTATTTTTCAACACACATTTTGAGATTGTATTTCACACATTTGATTTTACTTGGTTTAGAGAGAGTAATCTCTTATGAAATTTCTTGAATGTACGTGAATAAAATAATCACATTAAAAAATTTCGTGTTGATATTTGTCGATAAATGGTCAGGTTATTGAACATTACAAACATATCATAATAAATAACAGTTTTTGCAAAATACTGTTAATTTCGGCGTCAAATTTCCCATAAAATCATAAAGTGGAATATATTGAAAAATGAGAGGAATGCGGCTCGCTGTTGGTCCAATATAGATATCATTTATAAGGTCGTTGGGGGATCACAAAGTCAAATGAAAGGTTTGAATAATATTACCCACAAACTTCGATTATAAATTAAAGTCAGTAGAATACTCAATTAAAAAATAAAAGTCAATTATATCAATTATCCCGTGTTGCCTCCTTGCGTCTAATCCGATAATTAATTATGATTGTTAACACGCAGTAGCCACGTTTATACAGGTGGCTAATCCCCGAGTTGGGCAATTGGGTCATTGTCCAAGTCTACGCCTGATGTGCGTATCAACTTTAAAGAAAACAATGTGAGGCCCGCGACCAAGATGTATGGCCAATCTGTTGTTGGTTCGGTAAAGCAGATTGGCCCACAGTTCGGATTTAGTAATTGTTTTGCCAAGTGCTATTGGAATATTTACTGGGTCAATTAGTTACGTTCCAATTGTTCAAAAATATTTAAAAAGTTCAATAGTTTTTCTAATATGTATTTTTTATTGTTGCATATTCAATAACTTGAATTATAAATGTTGAGTCAAATTAGAATCGATCAAACTCATAGTAATTAAAACAAGAAAGACTATGTTTCTAAATGTTTATTAACCATCTAATCAGATGATTACTACTGCACTCGCTTTTGTGGACTTCGAGCCCCACAATGAAAGGCATATATAACTAACTTATAAATCCTTACAAAAACATCAACCTTTAAGATGTGCTAGCAACTTGGTTCAATAAAAAACTTGGAGTTTGAGCCCTTTAAAATTTAACAACGTTTCATAATGTTCCTCGTTGGAAAATTTTATCACAATTAAAAATTTTAACATAATTCAAATCTAAATTAAATAAAAAACCGTTGTTAGAAAAACATTTACTTAGAATAGCTAATCGAACTGGATGTGGCCCACGTTCTAAGCTAACGGATTACAGCTTTTCGGGCTCATTAATCTGAGCCTTTGTACCTTTTCTAACTGTTCTGGTCGGCCCATCTCTTACGTTGGGCTTGGGCCTAATATCTAATTCTATTAGTAACAAGAAGTTTGTTATAGAGTTACTCTTATTTTATGATTAAAAAGAAATAAAGAAAGATTTATCACTGTAAAATCAGGATTTGAGTATAATTTATGGGATACAGTTATAAATCTTAAAATTGTGAAATCTACTATTTAAAGCTATGAATTTTTTTATTTAAGAGTTGTGTTTACTGATTAAAGATTTTTTTTTGTTGGGATTAATTTCAAGGAGTTATAAAATTTTGATATAGATATTAAATATTTATTAGTTAGTATTATTAAATTACCATGGAATTCTAATCATAACATTAAGCATAATCTTTATTCTTATTATATATTGTGTGTGACTATTAATAATTTTTTTGAATGCTTTGTTGAATTAACAATTTTTAGATGAATTTGAAAAAATTATATTTTAAGACTATGTTTAAAATAATAAATGTTTGTGACTCATTATTAAATTGATAAAATTTATGTTAAATTTATTTTTCTAATTTTTTATAATTTTGTCAATTGTGTTAAATCTTACAATTCGTTGTAGATTTTTTTATACCCAAATGCTTTTAGTAGAATCTTGATTTAGAGATTATTCACTAAGAATCTAACATTGAAAATATTATGGAAAATATTTAAAGAAATGTTTAAAAAATCCTGAAAAAAGGTTACGACTTCCAGTCTCAAAACAATGGTTTTTTTTTTTTAATATTCAAGCTGGAAAGGGAGAGCTTACCCAAGCGGGTCCCATCTGACCAAGAAGAAAACGTCACTTTTTAAGCGGGAAACGTCGTTAAATGATCCCGTTCAGCTCTCCTATTAGGTTTCCGTTATGGCGAGGGGACATAATTCAATCCTAAATTATTGAACGAGAAAATTAAAGTAAGTATCATCATTCTGGGTATGGAAGACCATACCTTCACATATCGATAATAAAACCGTACAAACTTATTAAGTCAAAGTTTGGTGGGTTTTCCATTATTATTAGTTTGAAAGAGATAGTTTCCTAATACTACACTATTTTCACAAAATTTTGTACATTAACTTTGATTCGAAATGTAAATTCACAACATTAACTTGCTGTTTATGCACGCTTAGTATACATCGAGGGTACAACGATTTACGATTGCGACTTTTCAGGCCGTTTGCCTATAAGCAGTGGTTGTTATCTTATCCTTATCGAATATAAAAGGCTTTATGTCATTTTAGTAATAGGATATCTATTGCAAAACAAAACTCAGTAGGTAATTTGTCTACCACAAATATATACAAATTTTGTGTGTCGAAAGTCTTAGTACTGGGAAGGGACAAAGGGTCCACGGAACAATGCTAATGGACATGTAGATTCTTCGAGAATGGACTTCTATAACTTTAAATCGACATTAGACTACAACTTTCACAATCTATTTATATGCAATTACATCTTTTATAATTTGAACTGAGAAATTTATTTCAATTAAATTCGAAAATGAAATATTTAATCAGATTATTCGCATTGACAATTCGATAAAAAAAGAAAATGTAACTTTGTAAGATAGAATCCATTTTCTAAGGCCAATAATAATAATAACAATTATTATTATTATTATTGTTATAGCTTTCGTAGCTAATATAATGAGCTGGATAATCAATTTCACAACGCTGCCATCTGCGGAATTGTAGACAACATCTATCTCATGTTCTTTTTATTGTTATCTTATTTTCTGTCTTTCTATGATCCATGTACTCTGTATTTTTTTAATAAAATCTCGACGAAAGACTTTTGAAACCACCGAACCACCCGCAGACTAGCAAAACTACAACCACATAAGCTATGTGGTCCAAGATGGCATTGCTTCGAGAAAGGGCAAATTTGAAGAAAAAGAAATGAAGGTCGACCAAGGAAGGAGTGGAACAGAGGCTCCGGCTAGCTACCCATCACGTCCAGTCCAGTCCAGTAGTCGTCACCTACCACCGGGCGGTACCCATTCCACGGCGGCTCGCAACTTATCTTCTCTTGCTCCACAACCACGTCACCTCAATTTGTCAATTATATCAACTATTTAATGCGACACATCATATAAACAGACAACCAGCGGCCCCACGTTATAAATCATATCATTATGTTGATACAACCTATTATTTGGATAAACAATAAACTATTAATTTAAGGGTCAGATATTTTTTTATATAATTCAATTGATAGTTAGCAGATTGATTTTTTTTATTAGATCAGAGTGATTAACTTGTATATAAATATGAAAAATTTATAGATTTATTATTTTAATATTTCTTATTAGATATGAATATTATGCAAGGCATAAAAAACGAGTTGATCTCATACGTATTATTTATCTTTGCACAACATATACTATTAGCAAAATCAAAATTTATAAAAAAATTGTCCGGGGGCACCATAAATTTTGTTTGAGAAGAGAGGCAAATGTACTTAATAAAATTAGAAATTAACCTTATACTATCTGATATTCGTTTTCACTGGGCTGATCAATTCAAATTCGAGTTGGGTTAGACCATGAAAAATGACAAAATTTTTCCAACAAATATACAACATTGTTTCTTTTCAAAAGATTCGAACTCGAGACCTTAATTAAACTGACATCCGTCATTGTCTGAATATCAGGGAAAATGCGTTAACGGAGTTAGTGTCAAAACCTTCTAATTAATCAAAAACCAAAATTAGCCGAAACCATTAGAAATCAGAATATCGTAAACATTGTTCGACGGAAATGCACAGAAAAAATAAATAAAAAACAGAAAATAGAGTAAGCAAACGGCGTTAGTACTAGTTGCGGTCCTTGCCTTTTTTCTACCTAATAATAGCAGCTGCCACTCTCTCCCAGCCTCCCTCCCTTGTCCTTCCTTCCTTCCTTCGCTCCTCACTCCCCCGCTAATTACAGTAATTAAGGACCACTATTTACCTTAATCCCAAACATTATCTACTAATCAAGCGAAAGAGGGAGCGGGAGGAAGAGAGAGAGAACGAGAAAGAGAGATCGCACGATCCACGATCGACTCATCTATCCTCCCGGTTAGGGTTTTAGGAAGTGTCTTTTAGGGAGGAGGAGGAGGAGGGGGAGGGAGGGACGATGGCGTCGGAGGATGTGAAGACGGGGGAGTCGGCGGTTACGAAGATCGTGAACCTGGCCGAGGAGGCGAAGCTGGCACGCCGCGACGGCGTCAAGGCTCCCAGTAGCTACGCCGTCCTCTCCATCTGCAAGTCCCTCGTCGCCGGTGGTGTCGCCGGCGGAGTGTGAGTTCACCTCTCTTCTCTTTTCCCTCACTGTTTCTTTTCGATATGTTGTTTTTCTTTTGATTTCGCCGGCGGTTTTCGTGGAATTGCTAGTCTGTAATGGTTTTATCGTAGCCCGAGGAATTCAAAATGCCGGTGGTTTGTGTGTGTTGAAACTTAGAAAGAAGGTGGGGATTCTTGGACGATAATGTTTGTTCGGACGGGAAGTTGTTCCCTTGATCACTTATGGGCTGTCGGGCTATTGATATCCACCTCTCCGTTTTCTCCCTTAAAATAGGAAGAGCGTAAATTTATAGCAGCGTGGATTGCTGGATCGGAACGAAGCCATTGTCTGTTGAACTTGTGTTATGTGGTCATTTCATTTGCCAGTAGAGCTTGATAATAAACCAGCTAAAAGAAAACCTCATTCTTTGTTATAATTTAATCTGACATTTTTTAATATTTAAAAGCTAGCAGATGTTGTATTGGTTGTCTATGAGCTTGTTCGTGTAATCTTGTTCATTGAGGCAGCGTGCAGTTTATTTTCAGTGTTTTTTTATGGAATCGACAGGATGCTTAAAGATGGGAGAAATAGTTGTTTCATTGACTGGTGGAGGTTTTTGATCTAATATATCTGTTCAACCATATAGCAAAAATAAAAGGAATCTGCTCAACCTGGGTGGCTTTTGGCTGTTTATTGATGTGCCCTTTGTGTCACCAGTTTTTATGTTACTGTGCTTTTGCTGTATAAGGGTGGATGTCTTTGTCTGAGGTTGTATGTGTAATCAGGTCACGCACAGCAGTTGCTCCACTTGAACGGTTGAAGATACTGCTACAGGTCCGAACTCAGACCCTTTTGTTTCTACCTGATTAAAGGATACATATGCTCAATTCATATCTATTTCTACTGGTGGATTTCAGGTTCAAAATCCACATAGCATAAAGTACAATGGAACAATTCAAGGGTTGAAATACATATTTAGAACAGAAGGTTTCAAAGGACTATTTAAAGGCAATGGAGCTAATTGTGCTCGTATTGTCCCTAATTCTGCCGTGAAGTTCTTCAGCTACGAGCAAGCTTCAGCGTACGTTTCCCTTTTTCCACATCACTTGTGTTTTGGGTGTCACATTTTTTATGTTGTTGCATTTATGTAACGACGGAGTTGCTGGAGACTTTGAATGCTTTTTTTGTTTCCTTTCCTTGATCATTCTTACCTAATTTGTAGTTTGAAGGTTTTCTGTCGTCCATTAAGTGTCAACTATCTTCTACCAAAAAAAATTAAGTGTCAACTATCTTCTTTTTCTGATTACGTTCATGCTGATGTTTCAGTGGCATATTATACCTCTATCGACAGCAAACTGGCAATGGTATGTCCTACTCCTAAACGCTTTGTGCTTTTCGGATAATACATTTTTGCTGTTGGCGCTAGGGCCAACTGTAATTTCCTTGTTCAGGTTGTGTTTATGCTATCAATCTGGAGTGGCACATATTTTCTTTTACATTGCCATATAATATAGCACAATTAAGTAGTTGTTACTAAATTTACCTACTTAATGGAATGAACATGAAGCTAGACTCTGCGTGGCATGCCTGCTGTAGACGGACAGAGACATGAGAGGAAATAAACATTTAGTTCAGTAGTATTCTGAGTCTTTTCTTCACGTTGTAATGTTGACAGATAATGCTGAGCTGACTCCTCTTCTCCGCCTTGGAGCTGGTGCATGTGCTGGAATAATAGCCATGTCTGCCACATATCCTATGGATATGGTACGGGGCAGGCTAACTGTGCAGGTACTTCTTGTGGATAATATAACTTTGTATCAAGAAGACTTGTTACTTGGATAGTTTACTGCGCTGCCATAGGGGTAACTAAGCTGTTACTTTGTTACCTTACTCAATTGAATGGTGTTATCTTTGATTCACGATTCCAACCAAATTATGCCATCTCTTGTGTCGGTTCCTGGCCATCTAAATACTCTTGGTACTTGTACGCTGTTGCAGACGGATGCATCTCCTTACCAATACAGGGGATTGTCCCATGGGCTGTCAACCGTTCTCCGACAAGAAGGTCCACGTGCTCTGTATAGGGGATGGCTTCCGTCTGTCATTGGAGTTGTAAGTAACCGTCTTCCCCACTATTCTCCCTCGACACTCTTTAATACAAATCCTTATCTTTAGGGGATGAGCTACTCACCCCCTTCAGGCTTCAAGTTTGAAACATATGGCGCTAGCTGCAACTTCTGATCCTCCAATAGCTATCTGCTCTATAGTTTACTGGTAGTCTACCTCATCTAATGGTTGCAGTGATGTAAAATCATTTCTTGAAAGTATCATTGTTAATTGCTTCGGCGGAAGGCCAACAGAATTCGGTTGAGTCTCAGATTGTGAATGGTGCCATATGTTTTGGAAGAGGATGGAAATGTTGTAGGTTATGAGAATTGGATTCATTTGAGGGAATGAAAAAAAGAGCTCAAGGATAACGGGGCAAGGGGAGGATTGATCTTGAGCTATGGATTTTTTTTTTTCGTTTCTGTTAGTTGCAGTAGTGATGGAAAAATGAAAAATAAGGGTTGGAAAATGAAGTTTCTACAAGAGTGTGATTGCTAGGACGAAATCTGTCAACAAAGTTGAATGCCTGATAGAACCGTTGTCACTGCCTCATTATTATTGACTTGCTCTAGATATTTCTTTGAGCTAGAAGCAAAATAGTTTCCCCTCTGACCTTGTTTTCCCCTTTGAACAGGTCCCTTATGTGGGTCTCAACTTTGCAGTTTACGAGTCACTGAAAGATTGGCTGGTTAAATCTAAGCTGGGCCTTGTTAATGATAACAATGACTTGAGTATTACCACAAGGCTTCTTTGTGGAGCAGCTGCTGGAACTGTTGGCCAAACAGTTGCTTATCCTCTTGATGTTATTCGGCGACGGATGCAGATGGTAGGATGGAAAGATGCTTCTTCTGTTGTTACAGGTGATGGACGGGGCAAAGCCCCACTTGAATATACAGGCATGATTGATGCATTCAGGAAAACTGTTCGCCATGAAGGCTTTGGGGCACTGTACAAGGGTTTGGTTCCCAATTCTGTTAAGGTTGGTCCTTTGTTTCAACTGCAAACCTACTGCTCCATTTCTCCTAGTTTCTGACTAGATTGACAAAATTTGCATATTCTGGTTTTGGCTCTCCTGTTCCCTGCATTTGCCAATGGATTGTGGCAGAATACTAGTTTTACTTGGGAAGTTCTAAGCTTCTGCGCCATTGCTTTGCTCTGTGCAGGTAGTTCCATCCATTGCCATAGCATTTGTTACATACGAGTGCGTGAAGGATATATTAGGAGTTGAAATCAGAATATCAGACTGAAGCGCAGGCGGGTTCGGCCGTGATCTTTGTTTAGTAGTTGGGTGTGCTATTTTTGTAGTCAAGGTTCCAAAAGGTAGGGTTTAGAAACGCATCCTAGGGTCGGGCCCGAGGTTCCCTTTCGTCCCTCTGCTTGAGAACTTGCCGCTGCCTTTAGTTTCAGATTCTCATTTGTGTACTCGTCAATAAGCATGTCGAAGGGAAACATTCGTACTGCAATTCCCTCTTCATAAGAGCTGGAAATTCGATCGCAGAAATGTAATTTGCAGCCTGTCATTCTGTCTTCGTGTTAATTTACTCTCTCTGTTGTTCATACACGAGCATAATTTGGACTGGTCGTGATTCCTGAAGATTTCCTTAAGGCACTTATGGTTACATCTCTATCAGTTTCCTGTATCTAATGACGAGTGGAAGCTCGAGTAAGGTGAAATCTAAATTATCGGAGATCAATGCAACGAGGTCATGGAGTGCCGCCACCGCACTTGCTGGAGTTGTCTCTTGGCTCTTACATTTTTCTGCCGTGCCTGTTCAAGCACAGAGTAAGACAAATCAGAAGATTATACAGTAAAATCGAGCACAGAGAATGAAAAATAAGTAAACGAGGAGGAGGAGAACTGGTTCTGCAAAACAATATCTATTTGTGTTCCTCATTCTGCAACGGAACTGCTAGTTTACTAATGATTCAACTGAGAGGGAGAGGCAGGACCTGCAATCTCTAACCACGGTATGGAATCTTTGCGTTCGTCTGACGTTAGTCTTGGGCTCGTGAATATCCTGCTGCCTCCGGTGTTGCAATCTTAAGATGTCCTTTACTTCTTCGTCTTTCTGATGTTCTGGTTCTGATTCGATGTACTCCTCCTCCGCGACGGAGGACAACGAAAGAAGGATGATGACAAGGTTCAACTCTGGGAGTAAACTCGGGTTCTTCTGGTCGCTGGCTTCTTCTTGTTCTTCGTCTTCCTGGACGTCCAGCTCTGTTTCTTGGGATGCTGCGACCTTGTCAAGCTCTGCAACTTCTGTCATGGTCCCTGTTTGACTCTGTTCATTGTCGAAAATAGAGTCGTTTGTGTTAGAAAGAGAACGTATGGCTCTTGGAATCCGAAGATTGCTTATTGAAAGAGACTGTTATAATCGTAAGAAATCATACAGCAAAGAGACAAAACATAAATTTGTAGAATTTAACTAAAGAAGTAAAAGCTAAAATGCTCAATGCTTCCTTTAGACTTGAAGGCAGGACAAGTCTTTGAAAGTAGATGCAGAAGAAAAGGCACAACTGATGTATCTAAAGGCGTGTGTTTGGTTCAGCTGATTGAATGTTCAGCATGATTTTTTGTTCAAAAAAAGCGTACCTACATGTCATTAACATTACAAAAAAAACAGCTTTAACACTTGTGTTGTTACCAAACTATTTTCAAGCTGAACTTATTACTAACTTTGAGGACAACAGCCAACAATTAGCTATACTTTGTCGGTCCTGCTTGCTACTACCGTGTGGTTTAACACAATAGATTAGATCAACAACTTGCTGACTTCGATCCGCCCAACAAAAGTAACAAAGTTACTAACACAGAGGAACACACTTTTGTATATTTCTCTAACAAAATTAAAATCCAAATGCAACCAACACATGGAGGAAAGCAAACAACAATAATACAATTGAATATTGTATTAGTACAAGTTCCCATGGGAGATACAAAGAGGAGGAATAATAACATATCAAAGAACTAAACAACATACAAAAATATGTTACACCCAAATCAATGTCTCAGTTAAAATGACAAGAACCTGACCTGCGTCTCCTGCATGTTCATAACAACCAATTTTTATAACCCTAACATTTTGTGAACATATGATTAAACCAAGAAATTGTAATTTTTAACAATAAAAGTTATTATTTCAGTGCCAATATATCTGCCTTGATCATTTCAGAATAAAAAAGACAATCTAAAACCAAATATCACTTTTTTTAATGGTAAGGGGACGAGGTGAGAAGTGACCCATTAAAATTCCGATCACTAAACAAAATTACTGGAGATTCCTAGTACGGTTCGAAACATGGAATCCTATAACTATATAAGGAAAGACAAGAGTAGAGAGAGAGAGGGGAGAATGAATCATCAAATTAACCATAAGGGGGATGAAATTTATGCTCTTATTTACCTTGGCCGGAGGAGATTCCTCGAGAATCACCGTGGTAATTATGAGTTGCTTTCTTCTTCTGACAAAAAAGCCAAGCGAAAAAAGTATCAACTCAAGGGAGGAAATGGGCTCACCGTGAGGTAAAATACTAAAATGAGAAGAGGGAAAAGAAGGACAACAAATAAATACAAGGAAGCTCAAAAATGGTGGACCCCATTTGCTCGATGATGGGATGGGAGGAAAATAAAAGAAAAACTGACGACGTGATGGGCAAGGGATATATTTGACTTTTTACATTAGGTAAGTACTAATCAATTAATACAAGTTCCAAAAATTTGACAATTTTTTTTGTGTATTTGGTAATAACGATCGTGCGTTATTGTAGTTAACTAGTTTCGTGGTCACCGTTGATAACTTCCCACCTCTGCCTTAATCGGCATCTGTCGATTGGAATGTCCACTTCCCAGATACGTGCTCAATACTCGAGTGGGGAGACAGACATTTTGACCAAATTACACCAACTTGGAATGAAATGTTGAATTCCATATATTAGATGTAATTTATAATAAACTGAAATATTTTAAAATTTTTGATTGAATTTGAAGATTAGTTATAGGGTAAATATAATTATTTTATATTTATAAAAATTCATTTTTATGCGAAAGTAATACTTTTGTTGATATTATTTGATTTGAAGATCTACTTATGGGGTAAAAATTGTCTCGATATTGCTATAGTATGTTGCTTCAGCTAATTTTTACCAACCAACTTGAGCGCTTCGTCGGGAAAAAAGACAGCTGACCGCAAAGTGCAAACAATTATGTCCGCAAAAATATGACTGAGACGTGCTTTTGAATTTCCTTTCCATGAAGTAATTCGTTTTATAAAAAAGTCCCCTACATTTTCATTAATCGAATGGATAAAAAATACATCAGAATTGTCGTGCAAAATTAGCCATTTCATACACCATGGAGGAATAACAACAACAAAATTAGTAAGTGACGATGAAGTGAGGTTGGTCAACGTATTTTGTCAACTTTACACAAATCTTGAAGACTATATGTTAAACAAAACTGCTTTAATGATGATCTGCTCAATGACCCAGTTCTACTAAAATTATCTTCCCTTGATTAACCCAGTAAGAAATTAAAGAACCAGAGAATACTGGGTTGGTTCAGATCAAGCTACGCACTGTTCTTTCGTATTTGTTTCCGATTTGGGCACTTCCTCTCTATCTGGTCGAAAAGGAAAAAATTAATAAGGCGCTACGAGGTCTACGAAATCTCGGAATCCGATGCGTGACCGGAAGACATTCTCCTCATTACTCTGGGGCTCGTCGTCGTCAACAGGTTGGCTTCTGAACCTGTCCTGAAGTTAGCCAAGTTACGCCCGCAGGGCACCAGCTGTGGAGGTCTTGCTCGTGCTTTCGGGGTCCCTAACCAATAAGTACAAAAACAGAACATTAGTCCTAACAATGTAACCTAAATGAAGAGTACGTAATTTTTTTCATTTTCGAACATTCAGTGGTTAAACACTTTATGATTGGTTGAGTAGTTACGAGTAGCTGAGACTTGTGTAGTTATACTAAAAATTAAAATATGTTAGATTAGATTAGAGATTTGAATGTATTAATGAAAATTTGTGGTGTTAATATGATAAATAATTTTGGTTCTGTTAAATGTGATATTTAGTTCAAAATTAGGTGCATGAAACGAAAGTTCTTGAAAAATTGTATCTTTTTTGTGTGATTCTACTCTCAATTTTGAACCTCAAGCTTCCTAACAACACAAAGCGTAAGAAATAACGAGATCTAAAGTTTAATATCAAGTGTAATTACTTTGGTGTAAAAAATTATCATAATAAAATACCGAAACAAGAGTATTATTACCTGGTTTAATTGGTTTGGCATCCTGCCATCTCTTCGTGACGATAGGTTTCCTGATGGGGAACTCAGCCGACACGGAGGATTTCCTTTCTGGGATATGAAACTCAGCCGACATTGAGAATTTCCTGTCGGCGGCGGGCGACAGGATCGAGTCATCCGGAAAAGTGGTCTCGTCCCCACTGACTTCGCTGCCCGACTCTGAAGTCTCCTTCTGGGTGGCCCTTGTCCGCTCCATCTCGACCACTCTGAACACGAACATCTGGAACGGGATCTCCCCGATCTGAGACGGACCCACCACGTCCCACACCGGGAACTTCCTCGACAATGCTGACTCAAGCTCCGCATAGTCGAGGGCCGGCATTGGCGGATCGAGGTCCCTGTTGTAGTCCGGATGCATCCACAGGAACCGCTTCGTGTACCGCAGGATTCTGCATATTGACGCGAAGGTCGGCCGTTGGTTCGGATCCGTGTGCCAGCATCTCTTCGTCAGGTTCGCCACGTACTTTGGCGGGTTAAGTGGGAATAGAGGCCGTTCCCCTGCTCGAATATTCCTGCTCATCTTGTCCCCTTGGAGATGGCTATCGTCGAACGGAACTTTTCCTGTTAGAAGTTCGAAACAAACCATTCCGAAGCTGTACACGTCAGACTTCTCGGTGAACTTGGAATTGGAGGTGCTTCCATTCTGCTCTTGATCTTCCAGGACTTCTGGCGGATGCCAAATGAATGGAAGGGCGCTTCCGTTCTGAGTCGAAGGGCTCTTTGGGGTGAAGCTCTTGAGGGAGGCAAGGCCAAACCCTGAGATTTTCGCATGCAGGTACCCGTCAGGATTGTTGCTTCTTGGTTTGATAAGAATCTTGTAAGGGTTTAAATGGCCGTGACAGATTTTCTTGGAGTGTAGATACTCCATTCCCCTGGCAATCTGAAGCATAATGTCGATCGCAACGGGAAGGGTGAACGGTACTATTCGTTTTCGAGGGCCACATATCTCCTTGATGTAGTTTCCCAGGTCCTTGCTCATTAGCTCTGCTACTAGAAAACACTCTTTCTTCTCCTCGTCCGTGAACCCGCAAAGCGGCTGCAAGATATTCGGATGCGATAGGGAGATCAGGGAGGAGATTTCTGGGATGAGAGGCTCGATGTCCCCGAAGAAATGCCGCAGCTCGAAGCTCTCTCCATGCCAGATTATCTCCTTGTGTTTGCTTCCGCTCCCTAATCGCCTCCGAACCAGGTAGTCCTTGGCACCAACCAGGATCGAACTTGGTAAGAGCTTCGGTTGCTCTTCCAAGCTCTTCAGGAACAGGTCACTTAGTTGCCTCTCGTGCTTTGTCGTTCCTGTCATTTTCTTTTCCCTGATCCTGTTAAGGAGAATCCATCTATCTTCATTGAAGACATTCTGGAACCGGTCGTTCAACTCCTTGGTGATCAGGTACTGCTTCGCGAACTTCCACCGGAACAGTTCGGGGTCTCTCCATTCCTTGCGGTACTTGTTCGCATACACGAACCTCTTCTTCAGCATCTCTTCCTGATCCAAACCCGAGAACTCCCCTGCAGTCTCGATCGCCTCGATCACAATAGGCATCGCAGTGAGAAGGTTGTGGATGTAGAACTCTACACAGTCCGCGTTCTGATTAAACATAACGGCCTTAGCCCACCAGTCCTTCGTCTCAAGGCACTGCCTAATGTATCCCTCGCCTTCTTTGAATATCCGTTGCACCTCTCGCAACGGATGCTCGATGATCCGCCATTTGACTTGTTTCTCTTCGAATCTCAGGTTCTGCTTCATCTCCTCCGCGATGGAGTCGTACGCGGAGGCGAACACGTCCATCAACAAGCAGCATTGCCGCTGGTTGATCTGGATGTTGTCCCGGAAAACCATTACCGCCTTCAAACTCCCTAGCGCCTCCCCGATCTGCCTAAACTGCTCCATCCTGGAGCCGAATTCAGAATATCAGAGGACTTTCCGACAAAAAAGGGTAACTTTGGTCTGCAATTGGAAGAAAAGTTTTCCTTGGAGGGATGTGTGGGATTGTTTATGGCAAGGAAGGTGGGAATTGGGGAGAGAGAGAGAGAGAGTTGAACCTCGCCCCAACACCTGTCATGTCCAAAGTGGTTAATATTTTTCCATTTTTGTCGTTGGAAATTGGTCAATTAGTTTAGGTTTCCCGCGAGATTCGTTCTTGTCCAGGCACTTGCCGCTTCCCAAGTTATAACGGATTCAACAGAAACTTAGACCACCCGCAGCGGGTGAGACCCGCGCCCCGGGCGTGCCACGTGGCAGCCCGTGATTGGGCGCAGGTCTGTGCTCGGGGCGTCCCTGGTGTCAGTCGCCCGGGGTAATATAATATTATTTTTTTTATTTTTTTTAAAAAAATCGAAAAAATTAAAAAAAAATCGGAAGAATTAGGAAAAAAATTCTAAAAATTCCTTTTAATGTTTTTGACTTTTTTATGAAATTAAATAATTTTTATTGTTTTTTGGTAATTTTATACAATTTTTTGAATCCAAATAACGAGACTTTTCGGATGAAAAAAAATGTGTGTGGTCCAAATTTGATGTAAAAATTGTATGGTCCAAATTCATTTGAAAATTCTATAAATAGATACAACCTTCTTCATAATTTTTCACACCAAAACATCTTCTCTCCTCTCCTTAATTTAGAAAAAAATAGGCATGGATCCGATATCATCGAGTTCTGATAGTTCTGATAGTTCCGATTGTAGTTCGGACTTACAATATAGTTCAGGAGAGGAAGGAAATAGGTTAGTTCTAAATTATTTGCAGAAATATCAAGCCGAAATGGAGGCCAACATTCGGGCTGCGGAGACCGTTGTTCGTAGACAACAAGCCGCATCACAGCCTCGTCAAAAAAGACGCTAAATTTGGTGGCGGTATTTAGTTATTTAATTTGCAAATCAAAGTTATTTCTTCAATTTCGTAGTTTCTTTTGTAATTTGTAATTTTTAATGAAATTTTAATTTCTTGAATTTAGTGTTCCAATTTTTTTTCCGCATTTTCGAAGTTACGCGATAAAATAATCGAGTCTGATACAGTTAGCTGAATTTAAAAATAGCTGAGCTGAGAAAAAAGCTGACGTGGCGTCCAGGGCGTGGCACTGTAGCAGGGTCACCACTGTGGGCTGAAAACTAAGAGTAGGGGCGCGGCTGACGTGGCGCCCAGGGCGCGCACTGTAGCGGGGGCACCAATGCGGATGGTCTTAGTATCGTTGTCTTGTAAGTTGTAACTAACAATAACATTTCTGATACAACATTAACCTGTTTGTCTTAGGCTGACTGAGGAATTTAACCCCGAGAACTGTAATTATGATATATATATATATATATATATATATATTCACTAACCAATAAATATTATAAAAAAAATCCGCTTGCAGAATTAAAAAAAAAAGTCATGAACCAATAAATATATGTATTAAGTATTAAGAGTTTCAATTTACAAGGTCCAAAATTTCAAATATTTTTTTTATTTATATTTTTTGGTTTCAAAAGAAGAAAAATAACAACTAGGAGCAACGGCGTCGTTTAAATGGTATCGTCAAATAAGAAATTTCTTTCTTTTCCCCTTCCACTCACTAACATCCAGCTCTCCTCTTTCTCTCTCCGTCAACCGCCGGTCATCGGAGATGCGGTGGTTCTTGGTGGCCTCTCTTCTCACCGTCTTCACCAGCTCCCAGGGGATCTTAACGACGTTATCCCAAACTAACGGCAAGTACATCTACGACTACGCCACCGTCCCCTTCCTCGCCGAGGTCTTCAAGGTAATATCTCCCTTCCCTTCCTCCCGATCTTATCCATTTGTCAGAGTTTCAACTGCCGGTGTTCAATTTATGAGGCGGGATTTTGAGTTAGGGTTTTGGAAAGAGTCGCAGCTTCTAGTGTCTAGCTTCCTACTATGGAGAGAGTGCAAGCGGTCGCCCGCTCCCAAGATGACCACCGACTGGAGGAGCGTGCGGTTGTTCCCGATCCCGTCGGTTATCTATTTGATACACAACAATGTTCAGTTTGCCACGTTGATGTATGTCGATACGTCCACGTACCAGATCATGGGGAATCTTAAGATCGTCACCACCGGGATACTCTTCAGGTTTTCGTCTTCCCCGCTCCTAGGTTCGGTCGTGTTTGGTTCGTTCGTGGTTGAGTTCTCAGGGAGGGGTCGGTTATTATCGCAGGATGTTTCTTAAGAGGAAGCTTTCGAATATTCAGTGGATGGCTATTGTTCTGCTCGCTATTGGAACGACCACAAGTCAGGTACGAGATCTTTCCGAGTCTGTTTCATGATTTCCAAGTTTGGCATTGTGAGGAGAACTGTTCTTCAAGTATCATTCTCGATCTTCTCGTTGATGAAGGTAAAAGGGTGTGGGGAGGCATCGTGTGATTCACTTTTCTCGGCCCCGATCCAAGGCTACTTGTTAGGGATACTTTCGGCTTGTCTCTCGGCTCTGGCTGGTGTCTACACGGAGTTCCTGATGAAGAAGAACAATGATAGCTTGTACTGGCAGAATGTGCAGTTGTACACGTATGTTCTAGATACTTGTGCCACATTATTGTCATAGATCTTGATGATGAAAATACTTGTTATTATCAATGTTTTCTCCTTTCAAACTGAAGCGGCACGCTTTCCTCCCAAATTGATGATTGTTTTGGTTTCTTTAGTGTTCTACTGTTGCATAGCTGTGTACGCCCAGAGTCTCTAGTATCAAATAGAAAGATCAACCTGATAGTTGTTGAAAGTAGATAAAGTAACTTGACACGCACATGCTTTTTTAGGCTTGCAAAGATCACAAATCACTCTACTGGACAATTTTGGATAATGCCTTGCAAGTATATGTGAGTGCCCTGTAATCATCCAGGTTTGGACTTGAGATCATAATCAGATGGGTGTCATCAAGAGTTCTTTTTAGTCCCTTTGATTTCGACTGAAGGATTTTTCTGAGGTCCTTTGAGCACATGTCACTATTTTTCAGTGAGATTAGCCGCTCATATTAGCTGACTTGGTTGCCTGTGATTGTAATGGTCGTAATTATGTTATGTGATGAATGATGACCTTTCTCCTTTCTAGGTTTGGTGCAATTTTCAATCTGGCTCGACTTGTACTGGATGACTTTAGAGGTGGATTTGAGAGAGGACCTTGGTGGCAGCGTATTTTCATTGGATACAGCATCACAACTTGGCTGGTAGTCTTTAATTTAGGATGTTCTGGGCTTCTTGTCTCATGGTTGATGAAATACGCTGACAATATTGTCAAGGTATCTTCTTTGATGGTGTATGTGCTAATCTAAATGGGCCTCCTAACTGGTCTGTCTTTGGATGAGCATGTAGTGGTGGACCACTAAACCTAACTTGTTTTCTTGTTTTAGGTATATTCGACATCGATGGCAATGCTACTGACGATGGTTTTATCTGTTTTCCTCTTCAGTTTTAGGCCAACGGTGCAGGTAAGCGTCCTTTCACTGCTCAGTTGCTCGTACTTCCAAATCAAGTATCTAGTTTCTTTATGTTTTATGAGTTGGGAAATCGGTAAATCTAGCTACTTTCACCAAAGATCCGATATTGATGCAGTCTTGGTCATTACAAACTGAAATGTGTAGAAACTTTTCTCTTTTAATGCAAATGGCCATGTTGAGATACATTATTTGCTCCCACCTGTCCTCCAGTTATCTTTTCTGATCAGTCTTTTTTTCGTTCGCCCCTGCAGCTTTTCCTAGGTATTATCATTTGCATGATGTCCGTGCACATGTACTTTGCTCCTCCAGGTACGCTTGTGGAATTCCCTTCAGTTACGAAAACGGACCCTGAGAGTCTTGACAATGTCTCGACAGATAGAAGAACAGATTCATGATGCTTGACCTGTGCTTAAGATACTTGGAACTAATCTTTGTTTAGCCTCCATGAACGTATAATTTTGTTACTTGCCACGAGAATTCCCATGTTAGCATATTAGATCAGCTCAAGCGAAAAGGCATGTGGTCCAGGGTTTAAATCCTGACTATGTAACTTGGTGTAAAACTTTTACGTAGAAAAAAAAGGTCAGCCCAAAGCTCCATGCCATAATTTTTAAGTAGTCTGGCGTACTTAGTAATAGAAAGATGTTTCAAGAGCATCAATTGATTTGTTAACATGAGTGAGAGAATCAATACGATTTGTAGGACTGATCATTGATCGAACTCAGAGAACGTTAGTCTCTTAGACGGAAGCATTACTTCCCATTGACTGTTAGGCTTGCCACTAGGACTAGCAAGTTGTTCATTCTAGATTATGCATAGATTACTAGTGGCTATGAGTAACTAGAATTGGCAAGAAAATTATTCAAACGATGCTCCATTCACGGCTAGTAAATGGCAGGTTTCTCTGTTAGTTGGTATTTGGTGGGGTGCATAGCTTCAATTGTCTGCAGTTGCAGCAACCAAAGGATTTGAAACATTTCGAATCCCCGCAGTTTGTGGTTCATATTTCGTAATGGTCCATTCTCTACGAGCTGGGGTCACCAGTTCCTGGTCATAGTGAATGCTCTCTGATAAATGCTGCAGTTGCCTCCATCCATATTTGAATTTTGTTGCTTCTTTGTGTGTGGACGAGAAGCCTTGGAGAGTTTGTGTAGTTGAATTGAATGGACCTGCTTGGTCGAGATTGAATTATTCCTCCAACAAACGTCCCCGCGACTAACCACCCTCGCAATAAATTTCATTGATATTGAGACAAGGAGAAAATCCCAGAACATGAACCTTTCGAGAGGAGAATCAAGTGGGAGGAGTAACGGAAAATTGCTCTTGTGGGGAGACGAGTAAAATTAGCGCATATGCAGTTGGATTACCTGGCGTTTCGTCTCTATTCAAGGAACTTCTAAACCGCTATGTGACCTCAAGAAACCATTCCGTTCCGAATCTTTTTTCAAAATGGTATGGTTTTAAAAAATGTTGTCCGACCGGTTGGACCATGAATCAGGCATAAGTTTGGGTCGTTTTTGAGGTAAAAAAGGGTATCTGGTCTGATCGGATGAAATCTGGTTGAACCAGATGATTCACTCTGAAAATCTGATCAGACCGGATGGTTCTTATAGAAATTTGGTATGTTTTATATTTTTAAATTATTATTAGTTTATATTTACCTATATAACCATATATAATTCAAAAAATTACATTCAAATAGGAAGAAATTTTTTTTGGTCCGATTGGTGGTTGGGTTAGTCGAGCTAGCTGACCCAAAGGTCGGACCCTATTCCTGGTCGATTTCCAAGTCGTTTTTAAGAACCTTCAAAATGGTGCCCAATTTTTTATATTAGAAAATTTATGTTTATTGTGGACACCAATATTTTTGGTGACTGGGTCTACACACAAATTTGAAATATTCTTAGATACATTGAGTATTTTACTAAGATATCTATATATATGGAGTCAAATTAGATTCAATCGCTTTCATAGTTTAGTTATATGCACGAATTCGAAGTGTACCAAAAAAATCACATTGAAAAACATCTTAAATCTTTGTAAATTGTTCGACGTAAATGTTGTTCGGTCTTAAAAAATTATTTTTTTCCCAAAACAAAGTAAGAGGGTGAAATGTTGACGAACCGTCTTTAGCGGTGGACCACTACTTCGATCTCGAAAAATCATACGCTTTAAACAAATCTCGATATGGATTATTTATGAAACTTGTAACTAAGATCTTTTTAATTAAATCATAAAATTTTAAATATTCGGATTGATTCTTAATTTTTATAGAAATTTGTTGTTTAAACTAAATATTTTTTTATTTTTAAAATATATACTATTTTGTATTTCCAAGTCGAGATACATTGCTTAGAACTATTATAATCGTAAAATACAAGCCTAGGAAAACGCAGCCAGCTGATTTCAATAATCTATGGGTGGGAAGCCTGGTGACAGCACTTTGTCATCGAACGGGTTTCTCGATGCACTGAAACCCAACCGAATAACGGCCAAACGCAACATTGAAGAAGGTAACAACAGCTCCTCTCCTCCTGTGCCAGTGCCTAGATATTTTTCACTCGTTATACAAAAAATATATATTTTCGTCTAATTTGATTGCCTTTTTATTTTTAGCAAGTAATTGTCTTCTATGTTTATTTCGTAATTTGACATATTATTAATATTATGTGAGTTTAATTTTTTTTATGATTAGATTATTACAATTTTACATCGTTAATTACATCTCGTAATAGTGTGACAAAATTTTGAAACCCCATATGGTAATGGATTTTAGGCTTTTAGCCTTTGTTCTTTTGCTACGAGAAATCTCTAGAACTTATTTGGCAACAACAAGCCCAAAATTTCACAGGACTCAATGCGCTGGACTTTTTCTAGTTCTTGTTCGTCAAGTAATTTGAAGTCAATTAATGACTTCGATGCTCTTGTTCATAAATACGACGCGTTTCCACCTAGAGAGGAAGGAAGTTGGCAATTACCGAGCATTATTAATTAGGTTGGAGTTTCCTAAACTATTTTCTCTTGCTTCTTGGGTCACAGCTGTGTAATAATTAAGAAAATATCTTACTCGCCTATTAGTAAATAGGTACACGAGAGTGATAGTCCAGTTTCCAATATTTTCGAGACACTTAGTGAAATACTTATTTCAAAAATTATATTTAAACGGTCTTACATGATTCGAATTTTGCCCAAATAAATCAATATACAACTTAGTTTGAATTGAAGAAAAAGACATTGGTTTCTCAGTAATAAATATACCCACGTCGACAATGCTAGCTCCCTTTCCAAAGCCAGCCCTAGTAGGTGGTGAACCCAACCCAAAGAAATGCCCCCTTCCCCACGTCACCTCTCCCCCTCTTAAATGACCGAAAAGAAACCTCTCTATATAAAGGCTCATCGTCCCCACTTGCTTCCCACAACAAAAAATAAACCCAAAAACTTCATCACCCTTAAAAAAAAAATAAAACCCAACACAACAAAAAGAAAAAGGAAAACCAAAACCAAATGGAGTCGGTGGCGAGGCCTGTTCATAACATTGGAAACGGGCACAACAACAACAAGGACGCGACAAGGTCGTGCGCTTCGTTTCAGATGCCGCTGCATTACCCTCGCTACACGCGTGCCGAGTACGAAACGATGCCGGAGTGGAGGCTCGACTGCTTGCTTAACCAGTACGGTCTTCCCGTCGTCGGCGACGTCGACCAGAAGAGGAAGTTCGCCATGGGAGCTTTCCTCTGGAACTACTAGGCACTTTGCTTAGCTTAGCTTGATAGCCCGTTATTGATCATCTTTATTATTATTATCGTATGTGTTTTTCTTGTACTAATCAGTTAAAAGAGTTTTTTTGGGTAGTTATATGCTCCTTTATTAGTGTCTGTGTACCTACGTGGAGGTGTCCGTTTAAGGTTTTTTTTTTTGTTCCCCTTTTTACTTTAATTTCTTGTAGGAACGGGGACGCTTAGAGAGTTTTTGTTCGGTATCTTTATATGTTCAATAAATATTATATGTAGACTACTTGTGTCTCGTTGGATTACATCATTGTAACTTATCGTTAAAATGCATCTGACATCTAATAGTCCTTCCTCGTATGTTTTAAAAAGATTGTGAAGCTAATGGACAGAACCGAGGATTCTTTTATTTAAAAAGATAAACCGTTAATTTTTTTTTGGTGAAAAGGAGGGCTGAAGCCCTTGTAGTAATAAAATGGCTCGGAACAAGCCTAAGGTTGCGACCGCCGTTCTCGTCAAATTTCTTTCACAAAAAATTTGGTGGAAAAAAAATCTGTGGGAGAGGAAGAGTACCTCGAGAGTACGAATCCTCCCATGACGTTAGTGCTGCAGAGATAACGTGATAATTCGAGCTATCTAATCGTGGACAACAAATTGAATTTCTTGAACCAGCAAAATTGGTATTCTCCTAAAATTCTATTACAAACTAATGTCAAATATATTATTAGATGGTAGGATAACAAAAGATCATACTTTTTTTAAAGAGATCTATTGTTCAAACTCCACTCCTTGAAAAAAAAAATTTAATAATGAAACTTACTCCAAAGTAGTTTAAACTACCAAAATTTAGATATAATAATCTGAATTAAATATTTGCCAAAAAATGTCAAAGATGCTGAACTATGATAAACTATTTTTACCCTTATTTTCCTCCCTCTTCATTGTCACTAGACAGATTAAAATTACATATTTTCAGTTATAAATACATAAACTCTCGCCTGCATTAAAAAGAACTTTTCAGCATCCCTTCGCAAACCTATTTTTTTTTTTTAAGAAAACGTTGACCAACTGACCCTGCATATCTCGTTCACGGACACTTGGCATCAAGTCGCATCTCATGTTCAGGTGGTTCTGTTTTGTGGCTTGCCACGTGCGCAACTTTTTCACGGGGCTCGGCGTCGAAGTAATTAATTAATATTCGTTGAGTTCCCAGGCGAATTCATACGCAAGACTTCAATGAGTTCAACCAGCAGTCGAGCCAAAGAAAACATCAAACCATATTATTTTTTAAAATCTTTGATATTTATAATCATATACCAGTTTGAGTGACATGAGCATTATCGGATTGGAGAATGATCTTTTAATAACATTTAATACATAAATTTGAACTTTTCTTGATTGAATCTAAGTCGATTTTCCATAATCGAATCTAAATGGGTTGCTAATTATTAGGATGACATGATCGTAACTTGCGGTGGAACACATCTAGTTAGTTGTACTTGATAAGTTTTATTTCTGTTTATTAAGATTTTCCAATAATTTAGATAAGTTTTAGTCGGTTAGTATTTTAATTGCAATAGGTTTCTACGTACTCCTTATAAGGAGAGGTCGTTTGTGACGTTTAGGAGGTTGATTGATTAATGAAAAATTAAGGTTATTCCTTATTCCGTCTTCATTTCCGTTATCTTGTTAGATCGATGATCGAGACATTATCGTATTTTTCGGGTATTCTTAGAATCAACGGATTGCCGATTACCTAACGACGAGCTTCCACTGCATCAGTATGATAGAGATAAGGATGACATGATCGTAACTTGCAGTGGAACACATCTAGTTAGTTGTACTTGATAAGTTTTATTTCCAATAATTTAGATAAGTTTTAGTCGGTTAGTATTTTAATTGCAATAGGTTTCTACGTATTCTTTATAAGGAGAGGTCGTTTGTGACGTTTGGGGGGTTGATTGATTAATGAAAATTTAAGGTTATTCGTTATTCTTGTCTTCGTTTCCGGTATCTTGTTAGATCGAGGATCAAGACTTTATCGTGTTTTTCGGATATTCGTAGAATCAACGGATTATCGATACTTATCTACGAGGTTTCAACTGCATCATTATAGAATCCAACCAGTGAAGGTAAGAGCGGTTGCTTCATTTGGAATATTTTGTTGGGTGAGCAGCTGTAATTAATACGGCGGCACCCGTACGCACAAAAGGGAAAGGTTAGGTGGACCGAACGCGGAAGCTGCAACAGGGAACTCACGGAAGCCGCAAATTTGTCACAAAGGAAATCCACGTCAACGGCTCGTGTCTCCCTCATTTTGTTCATTAACCACTACGTGTTATATTGCATGAGAAAACCTTCTTTGACATGAACAAACCAGGGATATTTGGCAAATAAAAGTTCTTTCTCATCGCGATTATCAATCACCACACTCATTAATTTTGATCAGGTTTCAACCCAATAAAGATAAAAATTTGTAGGACCCTACCCATTTTCTACTCTAAACTGAATAAATATTATTCTATATTAATAGACCTTTCATAAAATCATAACTACTAATTCTCAATCGAATGCGTAAATCCTAAAAATACATAAAATATGTAGTGTTTTATACTTGCCTCAAACAAAGTGAGGTCTTTAAGAAGTGATAAAATTGTACTGACCATTTGGTGACCATTTGGTCCAGTGGCATTGTTCCCACTCATGTGGGGTGAAGTCCAGGGTTCGACTCCTGGCATGAGCATTTCTGATATATTAGAATAGAATTTAGAATAGGATCTCAAAAAAAAAAAAAAAATTGTACTGACACTTCTAAGTTGTTTAAACGGGCCGTTTTCTTTACATGCTACTTGGGCCGAACTGATATGTCAGTAGCTCATTCTCACTCAGCCCACACTAAGCCCATAAAAACTACTCCGTTAGTGAGAAAGGGCTCAGGCCCAGCCCAAACTCTCTCCTCCCATAAAATAAAGGCGGGACTCCAATCAAACAACTGGCTTTCCAACTCACTCACTCACTCACTGAGTCACTGTCATCTCTAATTATTTCAAAAAGCAAAAAATAATTAAAGCGCCCCGCCCTTTTATTATTACTCCCTCGCGTTTCTTCCCTCTAAAACCCTAACCAATTACAGTTATAATCTAAAGAAGAAGAAGAAGAAGAAGAAGAAGAAGAAGAAGAAGAAGAAGAAGATGCCTAGAGAGATAATAACGTTGCAGGTAGGGCAATGCGGGAACCAGATCGGGATGGAGTTCTGGAAGCAGCTTTGCCTCGAGCACGGCATCAGTAAGGACGGTATCCTCGAAGATTTCGCCACTCAGGTCCTTTTCTCTCCTTTTTCCACTAATTAAGCGAGAAATAGAGATATATTCATTTTGTTGTTGATTAATGGAAATTTAATTAGTTTTGTTAATGTGTAATTAGGGAGGGGACAGGAAGGACGTGTTCTTCTACCAAGCCGACGACCAGCACTACATCCCGAGGGCGCTGCTCATCGATCTTGAGCCTCGCGTCATCAACGGCATCCAGAACAGCGAGTACCGCAACCTCTACAACCACGAGAACGTCTTCCTCTCCGACCACGGCGGCGGCGCGGGTAACAATTGGGCCAGCGGTTACCACCAGGGAAAAGGCGTCGAGGAGGATATTATGGATATGATCGATAGGGAGGCCGACGGGAGCGACAGCCTTGAGGGCTTCGTTTTGTGCCACTCCATCGCTGGAGGGACCGGCTCAGGTATGGGATCATATCTGTTGGAGACGCTGAATGATCGGTATAGCAAGAAGCTGGTTCAGACGTATAGTGTGTTCCCTAACCAGATGGAGACGAGTGACGTGGTCGTCCAGCCTTATAACTCGCTTTTGACGTTGAAGAGACTGACGCTGAACGCTGACTGTGTAGTTGTGCTTGACAACACTGCTCTTACTAGGATTGCTGTGGAGCGCTTGCATTTGTCTAATCCCACCTTTGCTCAGACAAACTCTTTGGTGTCAACTGTCATGTCTGCGAGCACCACCACGTTGCGGTACCCTGGATACATGAACAATGACTTGGTTGGTCTTTTAGCGTCTTTGATTCCAACTCCGAGATGCCATTTTCTCATGACAGGGTACACGCCCCTCACCGTGGAGCGCCAGGTGAGAAGCATTCTGAATGGTTTCTACTGCAGACTATCTTTGTAAACAATCAAATTTTATATGTTTATATGCTTGGAATAGGATTCTCATGGATGTGAATTTGATGCCAGGCTAATGTCATTCGTAAAACTACTGTACTTGATGTTATGAGAAGATTGCTTCAGGTGAGACTTTTTTTCTTTGGATAACTTGAGAATACGGAATTTTGTTATTACTGTGTTCTCTCGGTGCAATCAGTAACTTTCTTTGTTCTTAATGTTCTGTGCAGTCCAAGAATATAATGGTATCCTCATATGCACGAACCAAAGAAGCCAGTCAAGCAAAGTACATTTCGATATTGAACATCATCCAAGGGGAAGTAGATCCAACTCAGGTATGCTTCTTCTATGGCTTTGAATTTGAGTGGATATTTCCGAATCCTGATTGTCCTGAGTTCATGATAAAAAAAAATTCTAGAATTTAGCAGTCAATATATTCCCCGCAATACGACTTGGATCTGTGTGGTTTGGAACCACTGGATCCAATTTCTGTTAGTTGAAGTGGGTTGAGGTTTTGGTATTGTTTTGTGAACACGTCTTTACACTGTCATGGCTGATTGTTCAGGTTGTCAATCAAAATAGGACTGAAGTTTGTAAATGGTCTTTTATACCTTTTATGTATACCTTGAAGCTCCTAAAATCTTGCAATTGTTGTTTAATTCGGAAGTGTGTGTTGTAGTTCTCGTGCTCCTTTTTTTCATTTCGCCTAAAACTAGGTAGTATTTCCCTTGCTGCTGTTATTTGCATATCTATTTGTTATCTGACTTATCATGATGTAACAATCGTGCAACTTAGTAGTGTGTTTATTGTACTCTTTCAACCTGTAGTTTGTACAACTTTGTAAGAGATTGATTATGCGCATCATCGCAGAATCGAAAAAGTCTCTTTGAAGTTCCCTATCATTTGTAGGTTCATGAAAGCTTGCAACGGATTCGTGAAAGGAAGCTTGTTAACTTCATTGAATGGGGTCCGGCAAGCATACAGGTATTGAAAACTTGAGATGTCATCTACTGCCCAAATTGATCTTATTCTTTTCCCAAACTCAGTTCCCTTGAATTTTCTGTTTTCGTGAAGGTTGCACTGTCCAGGAAGTCGCCTTATGTTCAAACTGCCCACAGGGTAAATCTCTTTTCCTAGTTATGCTGCTTCTTTTATTTCCCCAACAGTGAATGTTCCTGCCTTTCCGAAGCGGATATAACAATTAAGATTCCAGATTGCAGTTGTACTATTATTTGCTTATCTTGGGTGGTATCATGTTTTGGATATTTTTCCAGGTTAGTGGTCTCATGTTGGCAAGCCATACTAGTATACGACACCTTTTCAGCAGATGTTTGACCCAGTATGAGAAATTAAGAAGGAAGCAAGCGTTTCTCGACAACTACAGGAAGTTCCCAATGTTTGCTGTGAGTTGCTTCTCCGCTGTTGAATATTTGAATTATAGAACTGGGACAAGTTTATGTTATTGGTGGATCTTTTAGGTATTAGTCCTCAGAACAACTTCTTCACAGGACTCAAAACTTTTTGCTTTGTGTCATGATCAATTGTAAAGATGATACTATGATATTTTCTAAACATTCAGTACAGAACAAACTTACAGGATCATCATAACTGATTCTGTGCACCTATATTCTACTTCTAATGTGTGTACCATGATCAGGATAATGATCTCTCTGAATTTGATGAATCGAGGGATATAATTGAGAGTCTGGTTGAGGAATACAAGGCCTGTGAGTCCCCAGATTACATCAAATGGGGAATGGAGGTATTGTACCAATGGTTCCTGTCCTCAAACAAATAGAGGAGAGAAGAAAATTCCATCAACTCACTGAATCACATTATGTTAATGCAGGACCCAGACCACCTTTTGACCGGTGAAGGCAGCGCAGCAGGATCAGTCGATCCTAACATTCCAGTTTGAACCTCCGGACACAAATTGAAGAGTGAGTTATGATTGAAATTTGACTCTTAAATCTGTTTTTAGTTATTTGGATGAAATAGGATGCATGTTCTGCCTGTTACCTAATCAATGTACTTGATATCTCCAAGCCATAAGAAGTTTTTTCATATTATTATCTGTCTTGTGCAAGTCTTTGGTGTTTGTGCCTTGTTAAAGGTGTGAAAGCTTTTCCAACACGTTGAGTATCTCAATTAAATTTGGTCAGCAAACTAGGTATGTCGGCACAAAGGACTCTCCCGTAGTTCTTCCCTATGAGAGAATTGAATGTGTGTCGACTTTGTTCGCGGAAGCACGAAACCAGTGTGTTTGTAAATTATTTGGACAGATGCACGTGCGGTCTTTGTGACTGTTGGTGATTTTTTGACTTACCATCATTTTTTGTTTCAACTCACTTTATACTTGAAAATGATTGGTTTGCAGTCAGATCACTGCTTCAGTTCCTAATTATGTGCTGTGGGGTCTTCAAAGAATACAAGTGTGGGTTGTGTAATTGATTGTGGCTGTGAATATTCTCTATTTCCATTTTCTTTGGCAAAGCATGTGCTGCATGTTATGTGGTCCTATCTATGTTTGAAACTTTCCAATAGCTTCCATTGATGAATAATGTGGTGCTAAACAAATATTTTAATTAGCCCCAAATGAATGTAGGACTTGTGGAATCTATTATTCATTCATCCCACTTTTGGCGCTTCTCGCTTTGCCTCTCAGTTGAATACGCGGAGTAGTTTTTCCTAATGTCTTTCACTTGGAGCTGTGAAATGGAAAATCGAATGTGGGCTTGTCACTCTGCTGATAGTGTCAATTTTTTTCTGCAGAAAAGATCAAATATTTATCCCAAATAGAGAATATGGTTTGAAGAAGTCTGGAATTGCTACCATCCACGAGTAGCCTATTTAGCAGATCTACTCGTCCAAGGTTAAGTGGTACGTGTGAATATTTCGATCTCTAATCTCAATCCCACTCGCAGGCAGGCCTATAGGTAATACGTCACAGCAGCTGTTAGAACGAGTACAGACCTTGTTCTGGTGTGTAATTCGGGGATAGAAGGATTGCGATGGTGTTTCGACACCGATATGTTTTTTGTTTGTGATTCTGCTTGTACATTTCTGATTTGGGTTTGCAAGCTTGCCATGTGTGGTACGTGCTCGGCTATTGTATCTATGGTCTCGGCTTTTTCCTCTGTTGCATAATTTCAGTCATGTTGTCTCGTCGTAGCCTTCACGCATCTACCATGCTTTTCTCTTGTCTGAAAGATCATACAACCTCCATGTTTAGATCGGTTAGACATATTAGTTGGATTTTTAGCCACAGTATAGGACTATCGAGTCTATGTACATACATGTAGGAGGTACTGAACCTCCAGCCACTTCTGGTAAGAGGCAGGGATGACATCAACCCGACTACTTCATATTGGAGCCGAAAAATATTGAATTGTTTGTCATTTCGTATTGAGCTGGAGAGGACTGTCTCATCGACACTGAATGAGACAAGAAGTTGATCGATTCTAGCTCACTGCCTGATTACTGTTTCCTGCCGGCTTATTATTGTCACGTCACTTCTCGAAGTTTTTGTTCTTACCAGTTAGACTAATTTCTGAAATGTGTTGGTGGCTGAAGATCACCTCGAATATTTTTCAGCGAAACATGGTCATAAAGGGTTTTTCAATGAACGTTGAATATTTTAGTCAATGAGATCTTCAAGCCAATAATTAGGATTATAAACATCTATCGAACACGTCCTTCTTTTGCAGCTATATTATATTTAAGTCGCAACAGCGGAAACTTTATCTAATCATTTACAATCTAATACTTGCTAGCAGATTCCAACAACGATGCATAAAGTAATAAAGTACAACCAACCGCTGAAAGAAGAAAAAAACAGGCGTTAAGTCCGTTGGAGAACATACCATCGTTTCTTATTTTATTTTTGGCAACGGAAAAAGCTAAATAAATTAGTCAATGACAGCTCTGAGATGCTTTTGACGAACACACTTATTTGAAAACAGAAATATGTTTGCTTTTGACCACCATTTAGTTACTCTGTAAACCAATCAAAATTTGAATCTGAGAAGTTATTTGAAAAGTGATAAAAATTATTTAACAAATTTGTTTCTCAGGGCTCGAGATCTCTTAATTTAATCAAAAAATTTCATCTAATTAATTAAAGTGGTGGCTGGTAAAAAATATAATGGAAACGAGGAGGTGAGCCATCCATCCGGCACATGGGCTCCCTAGCCATTTTCCAAAAACAATAGTTAGTTATCATTATTGGTCGAATCCTTCGAGATTTTCAAAATTGTTCATTCCCTCACCAACATGAGATCATCCGCTCTCACGCATTTGGGCGTTTTCGTCTGTGCAATTTTTTTCATTGTTTGCGTCAGTTTTATCATTGTACTCAATTTTTCTACTCCACTCATATTCTTATTGCATATTGTCTCTATATTTACGTTAATTCTAATTTTTTTTAATACAACTAACTATACTAAATTTTAATATGAATACAAGTTAACTAGACAAAATTATAATTAATTTTGAAGTATCAAAAATATGATTCATAAAAATAAAAAAATTACATTAAGTTAGAATATATTACATCATAAATTGCAAAATTATATTTAAAAATTATGTTAAATAAAAAACGAACTATTCATTTTTCATACAATGCGACATTAACAAACACTTAATATCTTCTTTTTTAGGAGATGAGTATGCCTTTTTTAGGAGACGAGTCTTTCTCCCGAGCAACTAAAAATTTCTACATCGACATATTAACATAAAATTGTATGGGATTAGCTTTTTTATGTTGCTCGCCAATCTACACTTTCCTCCTTTCGTTTTTGGTGGGCTATTATCTCTTGTGCAACAACATCTATATTTATGCGAGCGATTCACAATTCTTCAAGATGTGTAGAGAACATATCATTACTTGCGGTTGCTAGATCTTTTCCATTTGATGCTCTCTTTTTTGCTACATCTTTAACAATTGGATGCGATATTGTCGATCCTTCACTCAATGGATATGGACGATTGGCAGGACTGAATAATCCCCCTCTTAAGTGGTTCTTTAGAATTTCTACCACTCTCTATATCTTGAAACTCATTCAGAAGATAAAATATTGGTCCCCTAAATCCACGTTCTATTATAGGGCTTATCAATATATATTTGTTGAGCTTATGTCACAACATTTGCATCGATCACTCCATTATGCTTTCGTCGAACTACATGGAAGTATGCTTCAATCTACCTCCCACAATTTTGACTAATTCGTCCATAACGACTTTTCATATGCTCTGTGTTTTTTGAGTTAAACTCTTTGGGAGTTTCAGCACGAGCTTGGTCGAACATTTTTTTTGGTTCGACTCCAAGTCTTTGATCCTTATGACCTTTGCCAATTATGTCATCTATGTTGTTGTGCATATAAGAAGACAATGTCTTTTTTTAACACTTCATGTAATTGTTTTCAGTTTTTTTTCTCAAAGGACACATCACAAGGTGAATCTAGAGTAAAATGATAAAAATATTGTTGCGTAATTGGTGAATTATGAAAACAAATGGTTGTATATTGGTGGATAATGGAAAAATTTTGGTTGTGATCTTGGTGAGTATTTAACAAAATTTTGTTGTGCACTTGGTGCGTAATTTGCGAAAAATTTTATTATGTACTTTGTGAATTTTAGCGAAAATCCAAAATTTGTGAAAGATTTTAACTAAATTGAGAAAAAAATGAAAGGTAAAAACCAAACATTCGTCATTTTGAGTATATAATTAAAATAAGTCAAAAACATTTCATTGACTAAATTCATTGAAATTCATAATTAAAAAATATAGCAAAGAAGATTGACATTTATTTATAGAATTTTGAAAATATTTTTGACAACATAAATTGAAAAAAAATTCTAAACCATGAGTGGTTACAAAATGATCTATAAAATTTATGATAATATATAAAAAATTGTTCAAATAGAATGGTACAAAATAGAACATTTTTTTAAAAAAATTTGTTATAAAAAATTATTGGTTTTTTTTAAGGAAAAAGTACAAAAAAGTACCCTGTGGTTTTACGGATTATCACTTGAGTACCATGTGCTTTTTGGACCGTAGAACAGATCCAACTTATTTCAATTTTAATCAATCGGAAGTCCATTGACCCGGTTCACAATTTTTTTTGCAAAACACTGCGTTTTGTTGTCCACGTGGTGCTAACGTGGCATTATGTCAAATGTCCATATTAATACCAAATATTTTATTTTTATATAAACCCCCCCCCCTCTCTCTTCCCTTCCCCCCCCCCCCCTCTTCAACCTTCAAAATATAAGCCGGCGTAGGTGATGAGCCGACGGTGCTCCCTGTCTGACAACAAACTCGATGTCTATGCCCAACCAGATTTCACCTTCGCTGGGTTGACTCAGAACGGGTTCAAAATCGATTTGGTCTTCCTTCATATCTGGTCCGATTGGATCCTGAGCTCGTCGAGGAGTAGCTC